>JAHZMV010005447.1:0-10087 GCA_027743765.1 Coecobrya sp. COE2
CATCCATTTAGTTTAATATATTTAGGTATCGCATTCTTTCACTAAAAGCTATATCGTCCAATTGTTTGTAAAGCTATTGAACTTGACTCCTTGTTAATTGAAATGCACCAGATAAAAGCAAAATTGATATTTTCGAAACAGAGAACTCGCTATAATCGTTGGTGCTTAAAGAGGGTAATGGCTGTACGCCCCATTGTGGTCATGTATGGACCGTATTGGCGTTTGGGAAACGAATTTCTTGTGGGATTTTGCTGGCTGCTTAACTTGCGATCGTTTGATGCAATTCTAACATTAGATTATTGATTATTTAGGGTTACTCCAGTTCCAGTTTGAAACATTTTAAATTCATATGTAGATTCTAGAATTTATTACATTGTTTTGCACAATAATTTTTGAATGAGTACGCTGATGAACAAACAATTTTAAGGTAATCGAATACCAGATAACTTTCTTATCCAGACTTCCAGACCCATCAATCCGCCGTAAAGACAGGTCATTCTCAATGCATAAACTGAATACGTTTGGAATGTAATTAGACAATGGCGTAATTGTGATAAACTGAAAATATTTAGTCATTTTTGATTGAGCAGGAATACATTTCTACCAATTATATATTATCCTTTCTACTTTTGTATAAAAATTTTTAAATTCGTTTACATAGATAGATATAATGAAACATTTATTGAATATAACTTGGACCTTAATTATTTAGCTACTTGAATGAGATATAAGCATATAATACATTTGGAAACTAGGAAGCGCACAAAATAAGCTTTTGTAAGAAAATTTAAATAAATAATTTGTGGGCTAATTAAAAATAATTCCATGCCATAGTAATTTTTGAAATGTTATTAACTTTTTCTCAAATTTAACAAATTTGATTGCATTTTGAGATACATTTTTTTGTAAGTTATACATACTTCCTCAAGACATTATTGGATTGTTTCAGCGATGTACTATTAAAATCGGTCAACAAACGAGTATGAGTTTGTTGACCGATTTGAGCAGAATAATTAAAAGTTACAATTGAATGTAAGTAGATAGTGAGTTTTTAGCCATGTTGAATATAAGCTATTATATAAATAGCGAATAAAAGATGGATATTTTGTCAACATTATCACATGAAGACTCGTTTTATAAACACTTTAAACTGCTATGGCTAATCTAAATTGTTGTTTCCGATTTTTGAAAATTCACACAATATCCACTATGCGTTATTTCCGCCACGCCAAAATTTGCTTATTAAGCAGTAATCCATTATTCAACATTGCTTCAATTAAACTCCATTTAATGCAATTACATAAATGTTTATGTTTTGTAATAACGCTATAACATGAAACTTGTAATTACATTCCATTTGGAAACATGCTCGATTGAACTGCAATTTATTTTCTAATCAAGAATTTCTCTTTATTGTTTTTCGAAACTAGGACAACTTCTACGTGTTCAAATATAGGTGCTCAAACTTGATGATAGAACAGTGTTCTACTAGCAGCTTTCAAACTGGGCATGTACAGTGACTTGGTACATATAAGAACAGTTTCGGAAATAATATCTAATCCTCAATTGAGTTATTCCTTTGCACATATTTATTCATCAGTGTTCGTATCCATACTAAACGCAATAATAATGTTAACGACACCAGAAAGGAGAGCATTTAAGGCAAACCATAAAATTTTCCAATTCCTATGGCCCTTTCCCGTAAATTGGAATAATAACTACTCCGAGTTGATTCTAGTTAACCCCCTGTATAAAGTAATTCCAAATCTTTCAGTCCTTGGATTCATCGCGATCACTGGTGTATTTCATTTCTTGCTTAGTTTTACGACTAAATATATTTTTCCAAATCAGAACATTTACACGGTCAACAAGGTGATGCTTCTTATTATTTGAGAATATTTTTTTCAAGCGCGATAAATTCATCACTTTAGTATTTATTTTTCGTACCATTTTCTAAAATAAAAAAAATAGTTTTCAACAAGAGGTGATGGATATTTATACCAGAGTTATTAATTTTTAGATCATGAATTTGTTTTATTTTACGTTCAAAGTGATGAAAATATACTTCTAAAGCAATTGTTTTGTTCTTTTAAACCTTTTTAAACTAATTTGGTCCCTTATCTTGAATCAGATCTCTCCCATACCAATGTACATAATAACTTGGCATCTCGAGTTAACTTCGAAAATAATTATCAGGCTATTCGTGGATGGATGGATAAACTGCTCACATAGATAAAACTATAATTCAGAAAAAATGCCATTAATTTGCATACCTAAACCAATTAATTTGGTATCAAAAATTCATACACGCGATGAATTTACGATACTAGAAAAATTAGCTGCCTATTATTTTTGACATACTGTTTCCCTTCAGTTTAGGAATGGCTGTAAGTTACAACCAAAGAATGTTAAGTTCTTTTAACGAACTATTGAGACTATCTAGTAGAATCCATTTAGGTAATAAACTATTGTTGCACATACATTAAAAATCACAGATTATAATTAGGTAAACTATCCAAATGTTTAAAAATAATTTCAGAGTTTTATTCTCGACGAGAAAGAAGTAACAATTCGAACGGGATCCAGAGCTATTTCCAATTCATAATAATTCCAATCTCACCTGTACTACCAGCCATAATTACACTTAGCTGTGTCTTTCTCGAAGTGGATGGTTTCTACCTTATGTCGGAAAAATTTCTACCCCACCTGGAGTACAGAAATGCTGCATATATTATAACAATTATGTTAGTCCGCCTTCTCATCTATTTGGTTGTCACGTTGGAAGTCTTTCGGTCTTGTTGTTTTATATATTGCTGCGTGGCTGTATCATTGTCCAGAATTTTGCATATAGTGAAAACTTGTCTCAGAAAAATTCGATCAGTCCATGATTTTGTGCATTATTATAGTTGTCTACAAATTGTATACTCAAATATACAAGACCTCGTTGAACGTGTACTATACATTTCTCTGACGGCTATATTTTGGTGCTTAGTTGGAGGTATTTGGGTTTTGGTCAAATCCTCGCCTGCTAAAATAGGTATTGTTGCATATTCATCTTTTGTAATTGGATTTATGGTTTTAATAGCTATACTTTGCTTTGTGCTACCAATCATTTGTAAAGCCATTGAACTTGTCACCTTGTTAATTGAAATGCAGCTGCTAAGAGCAAAATGGATGCTGGCAAAAAAGACAACACACTATAATCGTTGGTCTGTTCTGAGGTTAATCGCTGTTCGACAAATTGTTATTATGTATGGTCCGTATTGGCGTCTTGGAAACGAATTTCTAGTTGGATTTTGCTGGCTCACCAACTTGCGATCATTTGATGCAATTCTAACGTTAGATTATTGAATAATTTAGGCTACTCAAGTTCAAAAGTGAAATATTTCCAAGATTCCAAATCACGATAACATAAAATACGAATAATGAATCATTTTTGATATAGTGCAGAACATCTTGAGATTTAAAAAAAATTGGCAATGAACAAATGAATTTATTTCAGTGAATGCTTTATAATAATATACAGATAATTTATTATATAACTTACTTAAGTCAAAACATAAATTATTAAGTATTTTTGCTAGCAGTCGTTTGAAAATTAAATTTAGTATAGCGTATGTGAGATCTATATTCATTTTAGACCGTAGCTGCTTTACATGCTGTTTGTAGATAACATTAGGTATGTCTATGGTATTAGATATACATAGGAACGCAGCCGTTCTGTACAGGCAAAGGAGAATCTTTGACTACCAGATTTTGCTTTTACCAAACCAATGGCGGCAGCAATATTTTGGTCCTTAGTGGGAAGTATTTACGTGTTGGTCAAATCCTCGCCTATGAAACTAAGTATGGTTACATATACATCATTTGTAATCGCATTCATAATTTTACTAGCTGTATTTTACTTTTTGCTACCGATCGTTTGTAAAGCTGTGGAACTTATCATGGTATTAATTGAGATGCAGAAGATAAGAGCAAAATGGATACTTTCCAAACAAAGAACTCGTTATAATCGTTTGTGTGTTCTGAGGTTAATGGCTCTACGGCCGATGGTTGTTATGTATTGGCGTCTGGGAAACGATTTTCTTGCAGAGTTTTACTGGTTAATTGCGTTCTTATGACGCAATTTTAACAATAGATTATTGATTTATGGTTACATACCTATGTAGCCTTACAAATGCAACGTTTTCATGGTAGCATGTTCCGATCAACCAAAGCTGGAATAATTTAGGGATATGTGCGGAATGGAATTTCCCTTTTAAATTTGTTGATGATGTCAGAATAATCTTGCTGGTATCTTAATAATATTAGTGACTATCTTAAATAAACCGAGGATAAAATCCAAAATTTGAACCGCTAAACTATCACTGTCGTCTTTATAATAAGAAATATTATGGTACGTTTAATTGTCTGTTTTTAACTTTATAAAATCAAAAAATGGGACCAAAGGTAAATCACCGGGTAATCAACAGAAGATATTTTTATAACATTCAATGACCCATTGCAATATTATTTCAGACCTCAATTATTGGATTCTAAATTAAAGTTTTGATATGGTTATTAAGCCACGACTGCTGGATGTCATACTTCCTTAAATATTATGTATACTTTTCTTTGCAAATAAAATAAAATTTCTATTATAACATACCGCATTTATTCTAAAACTAATTTAACTTCTGCGTTACAAACATAAACATAATTTCAAAAGAATTAAAAAATTGATATATATATATCCTACGCAATTATCTTGCGTATTCCTTTTAATTTTAATACCTGAATGTTATATAAAATTATTTTACAGTTATACAAGAAAGGTATGCACGTCTTTTCTCATGTGAATTATTTCTACAATTACGCAGAACAATTCCACAAAATTATTTAACCGAAAATTTAATTTGGCCCAGTAAGTTTCAATTATGACTACTCCTACAACCCGGTGAAACAGGAAAAGCTTTTGCTACAGATAATTCGGGCGACGAACCCTCTGCTCTATCTTTCATTCAACTTTAGCCAAAATAGGTTTCCGAATAGTGTTATAACTGGAACAAAGAATCATTTATTTTACTTTTATTCCACAAGTAATTCCATCTGGAGTATCCATAATATGGCGCTAACAACAGTAGAGAAGAGAGCATTCCAAGCCAACGATAATTTTTTCCGATTCCTGTGGCCCCTTCCTGTAAAGTGGAATAATGATTATTCAGAGTTGATTGTACTCAATCCTAAATATAAAGCCATTCCGAGCAAATTAGTCCTTATATTTATCGGAATTAGTGGAGCGTTTCATCTCTTCCTTTTTCTATCTTTCAACCATATTTCTACAAACCAAAATTATAATACATTCGACAGGGTTATGATTTTCATAATGTTTGATAGTATGTTCCCGTTTAGTTTAGGAATGGCCGTTTTGTACAAAATAGACGTGATATATTCTTTTAACGAGTTGTTAAGATTGTCTGCAAGAATTCATCAAGGTAACTTTCAATAAATGCTACTTTTTTCCATAAGCACTAACTCAGCAGTTTTTATAAACCATATTCTTTTTAACTTTATTTTAGAGCTTTATCCTGGACGACAAATGAGCAGAAATAATGACACAGGAATTAACAGTTACGTTCCATTTCTGATTGTTCCGTTTGCTGCAATAATGCCATATATGCTTTCGTTTAGTTTCCTATTTATTTGTACGGACGGTTTCAAGCTGACGGCTGACATAATTCTTCCGAATCCACAGTTCAGAAATGTCACAGCAATTGTACTTTCGCTTTTAGTTCGTTTTGTCATCAATATCATTATTTTTCTGGAAATGTTTCGATCTTGTTCTTTTGTCTACTGCTGCATGATTGTGGCATTGTTTAGGATGTTGCATATTGTAAAAACTTGTGCACAACGACCCCACTCAATTGGTCAATTTGTGCATTTTTACAACTGCCTTCGAATTCTATACTTAAATATACAAGATATTGTTCATCGAGTATTGTATATTTCCCTGACAGCCATATTTTGGTGCTTGGTTGGTGGAATTTGGATGCTGGTCCTTTCATCCCCGGACAAAATCAGTTTGCTTGCGTATTGTACAGTTATTGTAGGAATGGTTATATTGTTGACCATATTTTATTTTATACTACCTGCTTGTTGTAATGGAATGTTGTTTTGGAATTTATTACCATGCTAATTAAGGTGCATGAAATAAGGGCAAAATTGGTACTTTCAAAACTAAGGACACGATGTAATCGATGGTCTGCTTTGAGAGTTAAAGCTTTAAGGCCTATTGTTATTATGTACGGGCCTTACTGGCCTCTTGGAAACGAATTTCTTGTTCAGTTCTTTTGGTTGATTTGTTTGCGCTCATTTGATGCTATTTTAACAATACCTTATTAAATACTTAGTGCATATCTATGTGATTTTTTAAAAAGTTTATTATGTAAAGCCTACTTTCCATTGAAATTAAATATAAACTACATAATTGAAATACAATTGTGTGTCTTGTTTTTAAGTTAGCAGAGTTGTTGGTATGTGGTTTAAGTAATTTGTGATTGTTCCGAAATTTATACCTACTGATATAATAAATTAATTATATTGACAAAACTGTCGTTTTTATTTTAGAAGAATGAGCTGTAATCTCTTAAGTTGTGATTTGATATTTTGGTGTACTTTTATGTCGATTTCAATATTAATTCTTAAGAGATTATCGTCACTCTGTACAAAAAGCATTCGTCTATTAACTTTGGGAATTGGAATGAAATGTTCAAATACAAGGATTTACATAGCTACTGTGGTTACTGTTTTTATTTTCTTATAAATCCAGATAGAATGGACAGAATCGCTGTGAAATCAAATGCTCAACTCTAAAACATTCTATGCAAAATTCCTGCAAAAAATGGATAACATAACAGCGCACTTATCAACCTATTACCTCATCCCAAGTAACGTCTATAAAATACCAAAAACCAACATCTTGAGGGCACCTACCATTGAAAATATTTTTTTTTTAATTCCTGACGCATTTTATTTATTTCAGAACTACTAATTTGGAATTTGTAATGGTTTATCAGTTGGCTTTATTATAGTCAAATGGCAAGTCATTATTTCATTGAGGTGGATAAATTTATACAACCTGTGCATTTTATTCTGTCAATTTTTCTTGGAACTATTTTTGCTATTCCTGTAGATCAATCCACTAGAAAATATTCTTGAGAAACCGTTAGATATTATTTGGTTGGTCATTGCAGAAGTGGCAGAAACTACTTATTATTTGAGCAGACAACCAGATAGAAATAAAGCAAAACCAAATTTGTCAGCAAATTTAAATAAATAATTTGAATATAGTTTTTTTTAAATTACAAGCTAAAGCTTTTAAATACTATATTACTATAGGTTTTCCAGTTTAGAAGGGACTGGGATTTTTTATTAAGTTTTACATTCAATTTCTGTATGATATTATTAGACTATTTTTGCGACAGACTGCTAAAATTGGTCATCAAAATAAATTAAATAAATAAAATTTCACTATCGAGAAAAATTACATTTCGTCTGTCGATATTGACAGATAATATCGGTTTGAAAATCAACCGCCTTCTCATGTCATAACAACAAGTCAGCTCTCACAATCAGCACAAGATCTGTTAATTATCATTTGATAAATGCGCCATAGTACCTTTTAGTCAATGACGCTAGTAAACTTAACAAAGTTTTTTGGATGTTTTCTAAACTGATAAAAGATTAAACTAAATTATGAAATTGCAAAATGTTAGCTGTTTCTGTTGTAAAATTAGAAAATTATGTAACGAAGTATTAATATAAACTGACATGATCTTATGAAGGCTATTCCTTCACAATTTGTTTCCGTTAATCTGAAAGCAAACAGTTCAAGTTAATATATTGCAAACGTGATAGAATCAATCTGGGATGTAAGCTGTTAAAGAAGGAGCAAATAAAGGAAGGAAACCCTGTTAGCACTAACATATACAGTCTAGCTACCCGAACCTTTGAAATGCTACGAATTTAAAACCCACTATTTCCCGAAATCGAAAGATTCATATAATATCCATTATGGTTTAGCTGGGCTAAGCCAAACTTCGTATAATCATCTATTATTAAATTTGGTTTAATTTCAATTCCATTTCATATTTACAATTATTTCCATTCAATTGCTTTTTATAACTTGGCTAGATTAGGAAACTTTAATGGAAAAATACTGTTTTGTTAAAACCTAATCATAAATTCATAAATCTGGTGGGAGTTTTTGCATTTTGAATACAAATAGTTTTTAGTTATCGACAGACCTCATGCAAATCGCAAGTTACATTCCTACTACTAGTATATTTCTGAATATCATCGTACAAGAAACATTATAGTTTTTGCACTAATTCATCTCCGTTTCAGAATAATAATTGTCAACATTAAACTTAAAAAAGATGCTAACAACCCCAGAAAGGACAGCCTTTAAAGCCTACAAGCAAATCTTCAGATTTCTGTGGCCCTTTCCAGTCAAATGGAGTCGTAACTACTCAGAATTGGTTATTGTTAAACCTTTGTATAAAGCCATTCCCAATCTTTCAGTTCTTTTATTCATCGGAATTGCTGGAATATTTCATATCTTGCTTAGCTTTACACTGAAATACATTTTCCCAGATGAAAAAATTCAAACTTTCAACAAAGTTATGCTTCTGATCATTTTTGATATACTGTTCCCTTTCAGTTTAGGAATGGCTGTAATGTACAACGTTAGAATGATAAGATCTTTTAATGAATTGCTAAGACTTTCAAATAAAATCCATTTAGGTAATAACCATATAATAATACATACTTTACACATAATAATTATTTGTAAAACCACAATTATAATTTGGTTACCGATACAAACATTTAAAACAATTTCAGAGTTTTACAGTGGACGAGAAAGGATAAGCAATTCGGGCGGAATCCACAGCTATTTACCATTCATAATCGTTCCAATCTCGGCTATATTACCATTTATGGTTACAATTAGCTGCACATTTTTCGATCTGGATGGTTTCTACCTGATTTCGGAAAAGTTTCTTCCCCAACCCGAGTACAGAAATCTAACTAATATTATAGCATCAATGTTAGTCCGCTTTTGCATCTATACAGTTGTCACGTTAGAAATTTCTCGTTCATGTTGTTTTACTTACTGCTATGTTGCTGTTGCATTGTTCAGAGTTTTGCACATTGTCAAAACATGCCTCAGGAAAATTAGATCAGTTCATCGCTTTGTGTATTATTACTGTTGTATTCAAATTGTATACTCGAATATACAAGACATCGTTGAACGCATGCTTTACATTTCTCTAACGGCCATATTTTGGTATTTAGTTGGAAGTCTTTGGGTATTGGTCAAATCCTCTCCTGCCAAACTAAGTATGGTTGCATATTCTTCAGTTGTCATTGGATTCATGATTTTACTATCTATATTTTATTTTATGTTGCCAATCATTTGTAAGGCTGTGGATCTTATTACCCAGTTAATTGAAATGCAGCAGATAAGAGCAAAATGGATATTTGTAAAGCGTAAGACAAATTATAATCGTTGGTGTGTTTTGAGGGTTAAGGCTGTGCAACCCATGGTGGTAAAGTACGGGCCATATTGGCGTTTTGGAAATGAATTTCTCATAGGATTTTGCTGGCTAATTAACTTGCGATCGTTTGATGCAATCTTAACATTTGATTATTGATTACTTTATTTTCGTACCGTTGTTAAGTTATGGTTACGGTTATGATTTCACAATTCGCTAAGCCATATTCTAATGGGGGCGATATGACGATAACCCAAAGCGCAAATAATTTTCGAATTTGTGACAATGCCCCTCATTAAAATTTTTGTTAATGTAATAATAATATTATTGACAGGAGAAACTTTAAAATAGTTTAAAAGTTATATATAATGTATTTGCTTGAATAAAATCGATAAATTTTAAGTATTTTTTATTTCTGTGGTTGTCATTTGCTTGCTGTTTTAATATTACTTATTGATTTCTACATTTTTTTCTACTTAATTTACAACATGAATACGAAGTTTTTATTCATTAAATATAGAAATAAGTGACATCATTAAATTTAAAATAAC
>JAHZMV010005448.1:0-13415 GCA_027743765.1 Coecobrya sp. COE2
GGATTTGTGGATTTTTGGCTACAATCAATCAGCAGTACTAACCGGAAAACACCTGTTCAAGTCAATCACGTGAACAAGCAACATAATAAAAAGTCGGCGTTTGAACATTACTATAAATTGCATGTATATATGAAGCCCGTTTAACTCAAAACTCAACCAGGTTAATCAAGAATATTCTGTATTTACTTTTTAGTTTAATAGGAAATTAGACACCCAAGCCTTCTAATAATAATATCAATTAGTATTTTACACACCAATTCGATTTTAAACATTTCTTTCTAAAAATGAAAACGCTTTGGTGTCAAACTTTAAAAAATATTAAATTTATTTCGCAACCAATTGTTGGAACTTTCAAAATTAACAAAGCTAATTTAGACTAGAAATAGTAAAATACTCCCCCGTGTGATATGAGATGGGGAACAGTAATACAAAATCTAGACTTTCAAAAAACATTCCTGGCCAGACTTACTGATATTGGGATCCATGTCGGGTGGATATTCTGTGTGGGCGAAGAAAACAAAATCGAGAATAATATTTTTTCTTTTTGGTGCATCCAACCGATTACTCACAATCAGTCACGCCACATCCAATATTTATGACACGCCATGTGAAGGAACAGGTGGATTTTTCAATTTCTAAAAAAATCATTTGAATAAACTATAAACTGCAACCTAAGAATATAAATTTTATCTTATTGATTTTGTCAAAACAAAACATTACGTAACAAGCCAGACGACGAACCATCACCCATCTGCGTCACTCAAATGCGTGGGATAAAGCTTCAGTTTTATGTTGACTTTGAGTCAAGTCAAAATAAGCGGTTTGCCAAAAAAGGTTAATGGTGATGCCCATAATGCACGCCATACTACAAAGTTACGACTGTACTTACCCTTAACAAAAAGCTGTTACAATAAAGCGAATTGTAACATTGCTCGAAAAACTAACATTATGCTACTTCAGTTTAGTTGAGAAATGGCAGAAAATGGCGCTTACGCAATGCCAAAATGTCTGCACGGATAAAACCTGTCCTGGAAAGCTAAAACTTTAATGGGTTTGATCGACTTACGAAAAAATCGAAAGAATATCTCGACGAGTAGATGAATCCCTGGGGATGTATGAAAACAAATGGAGAGGATTTCCGCCAAATTTTCTAGTTTTGCTCTAGTTTAATAGCAAAACTAAACTTTCCAGACTTTCAAGAAAGAGGCTTTTTTGTTTTATGGATCAGAAATAACGTGTGATGCATCAGGAATGGAATAAATGGCATTTATTTGAAACTAAGAAATAAGTATGTCGGCGGATAATTTTCTTAGGTACATAGCTAAGGTTAACATAAATTGAACTTATCTTTTACCTGGTTTGAAATTGTCCAAATATTTTACAAACTTGTAGCATTCTGAAACAATTTTCATTCATTGTTAACAAAAAATGGACCTTCACACAGTCAACTATTCCACTTGTCTCACTGGAATATTTTTGGTGAAGATATATTTTCACCTAGAGTTTTCCTTTGCATGAAAAATCCAATTTGATCCAGTGCACTGCAGTACTCCCGTATATAATTATGAAGACCACATGAATCACCAAGAAGAAGAACAGAACAACGTTTCACTGTCTAGGATCAGATGAAAAATTCTAGGGTGTATTGCTGGAAGTCTCAATAGAACAGTAACAGCTCCCCGGATATTCCGTGGCTATAACCCCGTCAGCTGTAGTAACGTTGTTGCAGATAGTTGTAATATTACTACGAGTTTTGTCCATCCTGCTTTGTTGCCCGCGTTTCAAATCGGCCACTTTTGAGTTTCCGATACTGTTTGACTTTCTGACAGATTGCTTGGTTGTATGATTTATTCTTGTAGATGGCAAACGGGTCTACAGAAGTGAATATTTATATACAATTGAGCCAAATCGTGGTTAATATATTTAGATAAAAAAATCTTACCCGGAAGTTAGCGCGAGTCATTTCAACATCTGAAGCATCCGAACAATATTGGTCATCACCACTAACCCTTCTCTTGAGACAGTACAATCTTAACCTAAACTCGGTTTGGAACTTGTCCTAAATAAAAAATTGAATATCTTCTTAGTACAACCGAAATGCAAGTAAATTTATATCTACTAAAATAATAAAACGCGTACACTGTAAATAGCGTAGATGAAAGGATTATAGCATGAATTGCTCATGGCCAGCCAGTGAGAACAGAACCAAATAATGTTGATGTATAGGTACTCATTAATTGATGTAATCATCTGCAGAAAATTGTACAATTGGAGTGGCATCCAGCATAATGCAAAAATTAAAACCACAACAAACAACATCTTGACGGCCTATGTAAAAAATAGGATCAAATAGTCATTAAAAGTTGATGCTTGCAAGTAACCTTAAAGAAACAAAGCGGAAGGAGGCTGCAATACAATATTTACCTTCTTTTTGTTGCGTAGGCTGTTTTCATCTCGACTCTCTTCTCTATTTCCTGGTGCGCTGGCTCCCCAAAGGTTGGCTGCCATTTTAGCATACGCGCCAGAAATTATTAGAAAAGGGAGCACATACTGAACTATGGCTAGTCCAATACTGTAATAGGTTCGAAATGTTACAGAGAGGACAACAGGTGCACAAAATGGTTTAGACATTTCACCTCCATCCAGCTGTATTACCCTGTGTAGAAAATCAGGTAATAGAGAAAGTTTCAAAAGTATTTTTGTCCAGATTTTTTAAATGGCTGTATCGAATGAACAACGAACCTGTAATCAAGCTCTTGTGGCAGTGCCAGTGCAATACTCAAAAGCCAGATTGAAACAATTGTGTAGCTAGTTTCACGTTTTGAAATGATAATAATACAATATCTAATTACTAAACACGATAAACCTGTTACTCAAAATTTTAGAAGGAAATATTCTCACTGAAATGGAATTGCAAAAACTGCAATGATTATATCGGCCAGTGCCAAGTTGGCAATGAAAAAGTTGGTTTTGGTTCGCATCCGTCGTGAAACCTGGAATCATAATTAACACGGTTCATCTTACCCCATTTTAGTTTAAGAATTCTGCTTTCTTCACTGAAAAAAACTTACAATTACAACCCAGAGAACAAGAGAATTCCCAATCACTGTGGTAAACGATATAAGCCCGTATAATAAAGACAGAAGCACAACCAAATACACTGGAACATCATATAACTGATAACCTTCCTCATCTGCGCTACTATTATCATAGGTGTAATTTTTTCAAGATCAAGCACATTTTCTATTGTCACGTTCCAAACGAAGTGATTGACTCCCACGTTGGTTTTTACTGAGGTGACGTTTTGACTTTGGATGCCATTCAATGTAGCAAAAACCGTTATATCCGTTGGCCTTGGTTGGCCCTTTGCAATTGATTCAGTTCCAATTGACGACATCATTATTATCAACAGAATATCAACTTCTTTACGTAAACGAAATTTTCGTTTTTTAACATTTTAGATAGTGTCGTTTTTGTTCATCAAGTTCCTCAATTGGTATTGAGCTTTTTTAATATGTCATACAACAAACCAAAGGTTCAATGAACACGCTCAAAAAAACCTTTGCTTTCACTTCTCAGCTCACAAACAACTTGCAGAAAGGTCAGTCTTCTATTTTGTCCATTCTCCGAAGAACTTCACTCTATTCACATTGGCGAATTAGATTTGGTAAGAATTCCAATTAATTGTATCAATAAAGTTTATTATTTTTCCAATTCGTAGTATAAAATTGATTTTGTAGATAATTTTGTTGTAAATCCAAGTTTCCAATTTCTAACGAGGAAGAAACTTTTTTTTCCTCTAGATCTATTGCTTGAAAATATGTTGGGGCATTTTGATACAGTTTTCAGGACTTAGAAAGATTTTCTGCAAAACCAACTTTAACTTGTGCACTTCACTTCTTCCATGTATTTCCAAGCAGTGTTTCCAGTAAGACTGCTGTAACGAAACTGAACTACATACGTCTGCATCTTTCGCTGAGTAGTCATTCGCTGCTTGTGCAAACTTCAGAGTTTACCATCCTGTAATTTCTCTGCTGCAGATGTGGGGTAATTTTCTCCTTTGGAGAAAGGTAGTTGGTATACACTTTGATGAGTGCCGCGTTTGTTAGCACTGCCGTATCATTTTCGCGTATTACCATCTCACAAATCGTTAACTTAATGAAATATCATGCACCTCTGTCGCTGGAAAGTTTGCAGAAAGCAATTATTGCAATAATTGTTGTCAACGAAAAAACAAAGAATGGTGAAATTTGCTAAGTTTCAGGATGGTTAGACGGGAAGATGAAAGGGCGCTTTCTATTCAGTGAACAATATATCAAACCTCGTTTCATGTTCAAATTAATGTAATCATATCACCTCAGAAAATTAGAACGGGTTCTTTATTTCACATTGTAAGCTAGTTTGCACAATGTACGTATTTTCCAATAATATGTTGTATGAACATTGTGGATAAAAGTCACAGTCCTATCTTCTGACAAATTTATTTTAGAACAAAAAGTAAACCAACATAACTCAACGTTTAACAGAAGTCAAAATGAATTTATTGATTTATCCAAACGTAAATATCTGTACATTGAAGTCAGGTAAATCTTGCAAATTTAATTGTAAAAATATAAGTTTATTGCACTGTTTGTTTTTTTGCATTAAGAGACAGATTCTTCTCAAGGTTAAAGGTAAAATAACACACCTGAGCTATTTATTTTGGGAAGGGAAATCTGGTAACTTTTTCCACCATTTCAAATAGTGGATGTTTTTGATCATCAATTTGCTCACTTGATATTAGTAACACACAAGACGTATATAGCCAAGATCTCGGGGCGATGAGATCCACTTTCCCGTACTTAAAAAAATTCACTTCCTCGAATGCTAACTTTCACTTGTGCACTTCACTTTTCCCATTTTTTCCAGTGAGTGTAGCCGGTAGGGCTGCTGGAACGCAACTGAGAAACGTCTGCATCTTTCCGTCGGTAGTGATTCTTTGCTTGTTCGAAGTTCATCGTGCACCATCGTGAAATTTGGAGTGTTGCAGATGTGGAATGGCTGTCTCTTATGGAGAAAGTTAGTTTATACTTTGATGAGTTACGTGCTTGTCAGCACTACCCTGTCATTTTCGCTTTTTACCTCCTCACAAATCGTTAGCTTAATGAATTATCATGCACCTCTGTCGTTGTTGATTAGAAAAGAGAAAATTGGGACAACAAATTATTGTTATCAAAACGAGCACAAGAACAATGGAAAAAGCGGCTAAGTTCCAACGTTGTTAGACGGGAAGACGTAGGAGCAGATTCAATTCAGTAAACAAAGTATCAAATCTGATCTCATGCAGAAATTGATGTCTCATCTTGTCATTATCGGCTTTCGTGTTATCTTCTGTAAGAAATGTAGATGACACACAAAAAGTAAACTTTACTTGCTCGACGGGTATCCCCAGTCAAAATGGATTTATTAGATTACCCAACCATGAAATTCAAATGATTTAGCAATGTTTGTATGCTGGCTCCAGGTAATTCTTGGAAATTAAATTGTGGAAATCTAAATTTATTACACTGTTTGTTTTAGTATAATTCAGAGACAGAAATAGCTCAAGGTCTAAGAACACCTGAGCATCCAAAAAAGTTGGAACACTTAAAGACCAAAAACTAATTAGAGTTATATTTGGCACAAAAAACCTACTAACGTTCGACTTACTAATGTGGCAATATTTAATCTATTCAGTGAGAGTTTCAAGAGTAAGACTCAGAACAAGTTGAGTTTCTCTCAATACTGGGATTAAAAAGCTACTTTTCCCTTTCTGCGTAGCCAATCACTTTATTACAGGAAATAGTTGCAAGTGCATTTATTTCAATTTCGCACAATTTAGGCAATTTTATTATTGCCAAATTTCACTTCAATATTATCGTTCCAATGTATTTATATGTACGTTCAGTATACGTAGATAACTATAGAGGAATCCCTTTAATGAACTAAAAATATTCTTCTTTGAAGAATTTATAATCTGATAAGTTGAGGGAATATTACCGATACGAGAATGCCAATATCCTACTAACTGACATAGTTGAGTATCGTGCGAAGTGATTCTATTTCCCTTGACTTTTCTGAAAGATTTTGCGAGCCCTGTCAGCTATGTGTTTCAAAGAGTCAGGTAAACTCTAAGAGTACTTTTGGGGAGCATAGCATTTTATTCTAACATTGATAAGCATTCACAGTCACAAAACAGAGACACAAACCTGCAATGGAGACTATTGGCTGAATACAGAACATATTTTAGTGACGATGTCAAAGTGTACCAATTTCAATTTTCTGTCAGAAACAATTACTTTTTTCTATTTTTACACTATCTTTTATTCCAATTTAAAATTGGTACTCGCAATAATAAATAAATATAGATTTCTGATGCTTGAAGGAATGATTTTTTCCATGTGTAACTTTTGTCAAATCTTTGCAAGTATTTGTCAAAGAAAAAATGCTTTTAGCAGTAGCACAGTTAATCGAATATTTCGGAATATTTTCAATCCATTGGTGCTTCTTGCGAATTTTACGAAAATTATTACACCCTGCTTTTAAGTGCTTCCTTCATATTATTTTTGATTTTTCTTTTTGGTAAAAAAATGAACGATTCTTTTATGAGGAAATGGGTGCCTATGTACTTTTCTATATTTTTACATTCTCCTCGACATGGTTTTCTAGAAAGCATATATGAAATTTATTTAAAGATAAATATGACTGCACTAAAGCAGGTTTTTGAAAAAAAATAATTTCTGTTATTTTCTCGGAACATTAAACAAATCCAAAATTGTAATAATGGACTGTTTTATTAAGCAAAACAGCTATTTCCATTATTACAGCTAAATAAAATAAAAATTTCCTCAAATAAGACGAAACAATCACAGCAAAATTTGTATGAACGAAAAATTGCTATGATTTTTTCTGTAAATGGAAGGCAGGTGGTTATATATTTAATAAGGCTGCAAGTGGGTTATCCCAATGTGTTGACATAAAATTGGACAACAGAGTTGCTGCTTGAAATAAATAGAATAGCAAACAATGTGGAGAACGAATGGCGGGAAGAATGCCATTTTTAAATGATAGCTTTTTATCATGCAGTAAAATATATTTCATTTTTATTGTCGGCGCACATGCTGTGATCACTCGAAGCATAAATTATTATAACTTTAGTTTAGATTATATTTTGCACGTTTTGTCAGAACGAATTGGATTTAATTTTGTTCTTCTAGAAGTTGGTGCACATTCCATCATTCACTTGCGAATAATGAAGTAATGCATGTCTCCAAAATTGCTACATTGATATGCAATGTAAGTAAAATAATTGAGTACGATCGCAATTATCTTGCTGAAAGTTGACCCAGAGTAGAGTTTTCCAATGAAACCAATTGAGTACTAAAAGATGAATAATCAGATTTTAGTTGTTAGAAATTATAAATAATAATAACAAATATATTATCAATACTGCTTTCGTTTAGTGACCCAGCAACTATCAACCAACCGATTAGTGCATAAATCTCAGTACAAAATTTGGGAAATATGCATAACTATTAAATTGATACATAGTTAAATCATCTTAGTATATTAATTTGTTTTAAATTGGTAAACATTTTTACACACTTACCTTTATCTACGGAATTATTACTAAAAACTAACCGATCTTGTTGGGTGTTAAGCGGCTAATTATGATTTCCTGCAAGATACACAGATTGTAACATCTACCAGCCATTACGGAAACAAGATCCACCAGACCTGCTAGATTGTAGCAATCGAATTTCATCGGTAAACTCTAACAGACGGCTTTCTAGCTATTCAGGTTTGTGCAAGTGTTTTTCGCGAATTGAATATTCTAGGTAATCTCTAATCCGACTTATTACTTGTATAATTTGACGATAAATGAAACTGACATTGAAATCAGCTTTAATATTTCTTCCAAACCCATTATTACTGCATTATATGCGATTCCTTTTATTCGCCAACAGTTTTGTCGATTACCTAACAAAATAACATTTGCTTGAGGCTATGATCCCATTTTGTAAGGATTTATCTTGTATGTTAGCCATAGTTTCATGGAATATTTCAAAATGCAAATTATTCTTTTATCCTCTTTGAACATCGGCCAATATGTTCTAAAGCGGATGTTCGGATTTCAGGATTCCTTCAATGGCTTATAATTCTCTACAACTTATGAATAAGTCGTGTGCACAAATTCTACAAATTATTGATCCTAATATATTATGCAAATATTAATTCAACAAAGAATGAATGTGCAGTTCCTGTTATTCGGAATCATAGCCCTTATTAATGTAATCCATTAACCTGAAGTGACACGGATTACGAAGCATTGCAGTAATAGCATTTAGGGTAGTCCGCGATTACGCAAGTGATTCAACATATGTATAATCGCCGGGTCTCTAAGCTAGCCGTAAATTGAAAACTAATCCTTTCACTTTTCTTTTATTTTCCGATTCATTATTTTATTTTTTGGAAGTGGTGTCGGAAGCTGAAAATAATATAATACTCAACCTTGGATAGATGCCAAATTAGTAATATTTCAAAATAAATTGATGGTTGTAGCTCAAAATGAAAGGAAATTTAAGTCGGAGATCATCATGCATGGAACTACTTAGCAACACTCAGCTGAACTGAAATGTGTCCATACCAATAGGTTTTGAAGTACATAAAATTTGAAGCTAATTTATTCTCAAAATTAAACTTTCAACAACATGAAAATTTTTTATTAAGTTAAGTACGTCGTTTTTATTATATTTGTAGTTAAGTCTCTGTACTAATTCAATTTGGACTGAATCATGAGTGAGTTTTTTTTATTTTCCAGTAAACTGATATAAAGAAATGAACTGACTTAATTACTGTTCAATGTAATATTTGCCTTGCATTTGAAACTTAATTCGTTTTATTTTTTAAATTATTACATCCACGGCCTTAGCATCTTTCAGTAGTATAAAAACTATAAAATCAGCTTTGTTATTTAACGTCTTTGAAATGATGGACATTACTGAAAGGTTGTTCTTAAGTTGCTCTAAATATTAATCCAACATTTCGTTAAGCCCATTGACCTTGTTAATTCCCTTCTGCTATTCCTATAATCCGCATAAGATGGTCTTCATTTTGTTGTAACTATTTGGCAACAACTCATCTTGTCTTGACAATTTTGTCTTCAAGCAAAAGTTTATACTGAAAGATCACTATTGGAATTTATTTTAATGATAGTATTTGCATAATATATATTTATAATATCTCATTTGTTTTCATTTTGCTTCAACTTAATGCATTGTTTGAATTTTTATGAAAGTAACAACATGTAAGGAGATCTAGCAGATTTATGTATACTCGTATTAAATAAAATATTTTTGAAATTTAATGGAAACTATTTCATTTAAATATTAAGGTGATTGCATTTTATTGTTGAATTTTTAGCAAGAATGGATGATGTTTTTATGCTTTTGCAACAAGAGGAAAATTATGTCGGTTCGATTTCTCATGTATTGTGAAGAAGCTGATTTTCCACATTATCTAACAATAGTGCTTCGATAAAATTCCAGCTAAAATGAATTGTATTGAAGGCCAATATCAGAATAAATTGAGTGCACAACATTCCAGTTGTTCTTTAATCCAACCCAGACGAACTGATTTTCTTATCAATTAACATTAAAACATTAGCCAGTCAAAACCTTCAGATCTGAAGTTCTGAAACGTTTCGATTGGAACTATTTTTTATTAAAGTCGCCTAAATGCGACAATGTAGTTACCATGTAATTAATTTGTACAATTAAAATCGAAACACAATATATCTAATTTCTTCAAAATTGTTGTTCAATATGTGAAATTGAATTTGTCATGAATAAATCACACTCATTTCATTTAATTGTAAAGCTATTAACTGCAATAGTTAGAAAGTAATATGTTACTTGACAATTATAACGAAACCGTAAACTCATCATGACTTTAAACGAACATATTGTATCAATATGACTTTATTGTGTAGTGGGCAATATGCATTCACTCAATTTACAAGTGAATTGTTGGTTATCTACAGGCCGCCATGAGAAGTTCGACGTCGTTCCTGAGTGATGTTACCAAAGTCGGGTAGAATTGTACTTGAGAATGCAATAAGAAAAATCGCGTAGGGCAGGAAGTAAATTGATAAAGGTTTTATAGATGTTCCCCTTTTGTTCTAGCATTCACCATAGTGATCATCATTTGATGCTCATGCTGAACTTTGCAATGAATATGAACTTATGAAGAATAATTCTGAATGAATTCTCCGTAACACTTATTCTTTTACTACGCTTTCTTTTTCTAGTGTTTATATTTTTGAAGAAAACCCTATTCGTCTTGAGTATGTCGATATGTAAGGAATTAATTTTGCAGAACGTGGTGCGTAAATACAGACAGGTTGTCTCAAAGTGTAGAGGTATTCAAACCAAACCATGTTACACACTTTGTTACAATCTCCAGTTAACCTTATTTTCTGATGAAATCGTTACCTAGCTTATCTGATCAAATTTTCGTAGAATAACTTTTCTCTATCCCGTCATTTAATTTCAACAAGTTTGTCTTTACAAGTTCCATCTCTCAAGGGTAATACAATGTTCAGTTTCATGAAAGCAGGTTTACCAGATAGGCTGAATTACCTTGCAAGGACCTAAAAGGCAGGTAAATTTTAAAAAAAGGTTCCTTCTGTTACTGAAACATTTTATCTAAAGTGAAAAGCTTTACCACTTATAAAAGGTTTCACGAAAAGTTATAGTTCCATCGTCAGGCTCGATTATAGTTCTCTCGGCATAAATCCCGATTGTTGTGAATGGAATTTAATTTAGAATGCACTTTGCTTTCTCCATTAAGCCTCCAAAGACAGCGGAACGTAATTAGATTAAACAGACCAAGGTTACCGGGTCTAAGCGTAATAGTAATATGGATTTACGAAACCAAGCAAAGAAGATTAAAATCTTTATTGTTTTAACCTTCGTTTATAATTAGGATGCCTATACAGCGTGCTTTCATTAAACCCAGTTTTCGAGACAAAGCCAGATTGCTGCTAAAAGGAACAGTTAATTTACTTTTAGAATGGTACTTTTTTTAATTTAGTTATCTATGTTCATACAAATGCAGTAATATGCGAGTACAAGCATTATAAATAAAATGCACATGACTTTCTCTACAACATGTGGTTCTCTTTTAATTGTTGTTTGGATTAAATTAAATTATACTTAAAGCCAAAGCACAAATTGCTTAATTCAATTATGTAACAACAAACGACAGGAATATACAAGCCGGATTACGAAGAGGAAATTAGTATTGCCATATCATTCTAGCAGGTTCAAACTAGGAATCCGCGTATAGAGAATGCATAAGCAGTTGTTCATTCGAGAAAGTTATCAAAATACAAAAGATTCAATTTCCAACTAGAATCACCATTTTCTTTTTTATCACCTGTCATATCCTGGAGAGTAGCAAACCGCTAGTTGAGAAATTAATGACGTCGTAGTTTTACAAATATTTTCACTTTTGTTTGCATGATTTAATGATTAGGTCAACAATGTGAATATTCCACCAGTAATTAATATTTATTTCATATTACCAGATATTTCGTTCAAAATATCTAAATCCGCAACCTTAAAGGTGCAACATGATGTAATTATGTTTTAGTCGAAACGCCTTATCAAAATACATACATATTTTTGATATATGAAGGTTAATTCAATCTTCGATGACCTTGATTAATTAAAAAAAGAAATCATGGTACAACTAGAGGTTTTCGAAATATTGAAAGAAACAAATTGATTATTCATTTTCATGAGCATGAATTAGGTATATATGTATATTCGTAATGTCGATGAAGAGCGGAATAATATTCTTATTCGATTTGCCCATTGTTCATACATTGGTTAAACGAAAAAACAAACTAGTAGTAGACAACATTTAAATAATGGATTTGTCTTTCAACAGTAATCTGTAACAACTTGCAGTATCTCAAAATGGAACATTTCGCCTTATTAAACTGAATATTAATGCGTGATATTCAAGCCGTTAAGCTATCAAAGTAGATTTAAACGCTCAGCTTATCACTAAGATGTAGTGGTTTTGGACATACTAATTTCAAATTACAAAATAAATGTTAATTTAACATGTCATCCTAGTGTCCCTACTGTATGACATAATTGTCAGAAATTTCAAAAAACTATTTTGAAAGAAAGCATTTAGTGCAGATAGATTGAACCTTTTGTAATGGTATTTTTGTATTATCTAGAAATTTTTTAAAAATATTTTCTAGAAACTATGACCTTCTTCAGAAATAGTTGACGGAATGTTCTCAAAATTATATTATACATTACCGCACTGTTGCTAATAAGAATAACTAATTTACTTCTAGAATGGGACTTTTTTAAATTAAGTTGCATATCTACATACAAAAAGGGTAGTTGGCGATGACTATGGTTTACAGAGAATTGTTTACGCCATATAGCATTGGCAGGTTCAAATAAGAAACAATTGTTTAAAAAATCTGTGTTACCTTATATTGTGCAAACTGTTAATTGATAAATGAATAACGTCGTACGTTTACAGTATTTTCATTTTCGTTTCTGATTGCATAAATATGTTACATTACATATTACATAGGTCAAAAATATTCAATCTGCAATTAATATTTATTTCAAATTACTATTTCAATTAAAATATATGAATTCTCAACATTAACGGTGTTACATGATGTATCCATGATGTCCAGCGAAATAATATTCCTATTCCAAATTATTTACAGGCAGAAACAAAAAAGCAGGAGTGACTTGAATTTCACAATTACTTCCTGCTATAGGAAAACTGCAACGTTAAAATAGATTTGTTTTTTTAAATAATAATCGAGTTTCTAATAATCTATGTCAATACAACCAACCATTTAATTTATTTAGCTACAATTGACGACGCATTCTATATTAGGAATATAGCCAGCTTTGTTAAAACTTGCAGTAATCTCCAAACTAGACCATTTCGCTTCATCAAACTGAATATGAATGCTTGATGTTTACGCCGTTCTGTAAGCAGAGCATATTTTAACGCTTAACTTATTACAGAGGTCAGGAGGATTCGGACGTACTAATTTCGAATTACAAAATAGATGTAATGTCAACATTTTATAAATATATTTCTTAATATTTTACTAAAGTAAAATGAAGTAAAAATGGTATATGAACTAGAGAATATTCTACGTATTAATCATAAATATAATAAAATAAAATTGTTTTGAAAATAACTTAATATTTAGCAACGTTATTCGTAATTTATTTATTTATTACAGATTTTTAATAAAACTAGAAACTAACAATTTTCTCAATTGAGATCCAATATATGTGTGCATGTGAAATTTCGAGCTCATAACTTTTTAAACTTTC
>JAHZMV010005449.1:0-18419 GCA_027743765.1 Coecobrya sp. COE2
CTAATTTATTGTATAATAATACACTATATTATAATGCTTTATCAATATCTAACATTTGTCAAGATAATGTAACTTGCCTCTCGAGGAATTTATCGACAATAAATCCAGCTTATTATTATTTTGGATTTCCCCCGTAATTTTTGTTCAAGAAAATTGATGGCTTTTGAAGCTAAGTGAACTGAGATGATTAGGTGTTGCGTTTTTGGAGATTTTATAGGTCAGAAAACAATTCTACAATAGGAACCTAGTGCGTCCACATAATTTCACAAAAACTCTTTTGATTTATGAGTGTTCAAACAAGTATTCAACCTTAGATAATTGAACATTCTTATTAATGTCTGAAAATAGCCGTCCGTTAGTCCATTCCATTATTATTGTTTACAGAATGGATTTTTATTTTCAATAATGTATCCAAGCATATTTGAGATGTTACATACTATCGGTGGTAGTATTATTCATTCAGGTTTTTAAGCATTGTGCAACTCGGGTTGTAGTACCAAGTCTGGCATCATTGAATCTGGAATCTTTTTCCAGAAAGCCGGAATGTGGAAACCTTCCAAGTGATTAGGATCAAGAGGTTGAAGGGAAAATGTTGGTAAATTAATCAGGTAAAAATGGCTTGCCATGGGGTTAAAACATGTTTAAATATATTAAAAACGCCCATATATTAGTCTGTGTAAGTACAGTGCTGGCATCAATCCTTTGATATTTTCCCCTTTTTCTCAATATAAGGTTACAGAACTTAATAAGTAATTACTGATAGTCAGTCTCATTTTCTTATTTTGTGTTGTCCCACAGGCTCACATCGATGCAGAAGCAAACAATCTTTGCCATAGCTCTAAGCCCTTCAAAGATATACATGATTAACCCCACTGACCTGCATTCGCTGGGGAAATAATACTTGGACAATTTTAAAAATCTTAAAAGGTGTGTGGTTTACCCAAGTACTATGCCTTTTAGCTAATTAGTCACTGGAAGTGGTCCAACGAATAACATCACCACTTCAGATCCAATATGTAATAATAGTGTTGAAGCCATTAAGGTGACCTTATTTTATACTTGGCGTCCAAAGAGCGAAAATGGGTACCACAGTGACACTGAAAGCCTTCCAGGAATTGGAAGGCGGGTATCGCGACAAACCAATAACACGGGTGCATTTTTTTCCTTATCCAGATTTAAATGATAGAATTTACCAAAGATATTGAATTGTCATGGATATCATACTATTAGTATGAAGCAGAAAGTTTTTTTCCTCATAGAATGCATGCTTATCTGGTTGTTTTGAATTTTCTCAGATTATTAACATCTGCGTTTGCTTCGTGAACAAAAATGCATTTCTTATATTAATTTTGTGATTTATATAATTCTACTGAGAGCCAACATAAGAATAATAAACAACAAAATGTTGTGTCACTAATTAACTATTCTTTATTGTATCCTTAATTTTGTAAAAATCCATTTAAAATGCATGCGATTTAAAGTAGTCGGTTATAGGTAGTTACCTATACGTGTTTATATTCACGTTATAGCATCGTATAATTATGCTGTGATATAAAAATAGCTGGCTTTTATTGTACATAAGTATAATTGTTTTATATCATTTTATAATCATTGCTTACAAAACCTACACATGTAGATAGCAGTAGCTCGTGAAGATATATAAAAGCTTTTTAAGTAATCCGCAGATTTATGGAATAATAATAATAATATTCGTGACGAAGAATTCTAGAGAATGGATAAGTTAAGTGCGGATGGATTTTGAAATTCGTCTTATTTCAAGCAACAGTAGTCACAGCAAAAGTGAATATAGCAGTTTTGTAGCGCATTAAATAAGCTTCAAAACGCAGGAAACAGCAAGGAGTAAAGTCAATTCTTAAGTTCATAGTCGATGTTTAACTTCAAGTGCATCAGGAGCTTTGCGTCGGAAGACTTTCCAAATTCCGATGCAGTTTTCTCCCAGCGTGTGTGGAACTGCTGAAGTGTCTGGGACTCCTCTGATAGAGTATTTTATTGGCGTTAATTGGCGTTTTATTGGAGTATAATTCAGTGCCCAAAATGTTTCTACAGAACGAAGGTGGGGAATGCTGTGAGGATTTTTGTATTTCTCTACGAGTGGCGTGTTTTGTCGTAAAATTGTCACTAGGTCCTTTAGATAATGCATTGAAGCGAAGTCGGGCCTGAAAACAATTTCATTCATGTCGTGATGCTCCTTGATGAAAGTAATCAGAATTGCCTTTAGGCAACGCTCTAGGTAAACTTCTGAGGTCATGGTCGCACGATATGTGTAGAGCTTGGAAATATTGCCGAATTCGTCCATGACCTCTAAACTGACGTATTTCTTTGGAAATTTGGATGATCCTTTAATTTTTTGTGTCGTAGCCACATGAATAGGGTCAGTACTGTCAAAAAATCCCTGGAGTTTGTGAAAGCTCCTGGTTCCCACAAGTTTCATCATTCGTAACGGTAATTTTTCTGAGCAATTTTTTCGTCTGTAATGGCATACGTTCTTTGAACGTACTATGCTGGAAGCCGGTTTACTATGAAGTCCTCTTTTTGGTGGTTGTTCGAATCCCAAGTTTTCGGACTTTCAGGTACCTTAAAGGTCGTTTTTTAATTTTCAGTTTTATCGCCGCATGATTCGTATTAGTAAAGGACCTTTGATTATAGAGGCGCTTGGCATCCGCCATCTTGTTTTGGGTCATCATTTTTGGAATTCGACAACATGGGGCCTAACCTTGATGCTTATCGGATTCCTGACACTTTTTTATCCCTTTTGTGATTTTTGCCAATTTATAGCATTCGTCATCTGCTTGAACGTTGACATAATTCTAAAAAATTCTCAACATGCTTTTCGTAGCCAAACTTTCCATTAAGTTTGCTTGTGCCATCCTTATATTCTGCCTTGTTGGCGTTGGTAATATTTATTTTAACATATTATTCAATTGACTATTTTCCAGCTCTGGTTTGCTATTGATTAATCAATTTACCTTTATACAGATTTAGCAGCCAGTCAGCGGCTATTTAGCTGTCAGGGACTTGGAAGTAGCACATATCCAGGTAGGTGTGTCTCCGTATCATGTCCTCCAGGATGGAGAACCGTCTTTGCTGAAACTGATTGCCGAGACGGTCAACGCTGTTGTATTGTTTAAAATAATCCATGGAATGCGCCGTGTATGGATTTGTGACATGGAGTCAACAACCTACTTTTAATTATTTTTATGATTTTTTGTGAAACCTATTTAATATTTATAAATCATATTCAGTATCTTCGATTTATTAAATCCAATTACTCCCTTAAATTTGTTTTGAAAACCCAGTGGCATGCATCATGTCAAATATTTTGAAGGTAATAAGCACTTCATTTCGTGTTATGATGTTTTTAATGGAAATGCCTATTCCGATCACCCAAAAATGAGTAAGTAATGATCTGTAGAGAATTGATCCGCGCATCCTAGTATGTTTTCCATGTCTGCTTCACAAACGTTATTGTTTATCAAACGGGAAATCACCGACTTGGAACCGGAAGATGAATGAATTTCCAAGAGTTGACCACTTATGTTTGATTAAGACAAACATTTAGGGTCATAAACTAAACGCACCTTTTAATGTATGCATGTAGATTTTATGATTATGCGACATAAATCAAAAAATGAGAAACCATATAGTTCATTCCGACATAAACGTGTATAAGCGCATAACAAAATATCCCTTTGCTCATACACTGTGGGTATTGTGGAAAATAATCTTACTGGATATATAATAATTATAATAAATAATGGAAAAGGAATTTATCAACTATTAAATTGACAACTCCGCTCTCAACTTAACCTCACAAATATGCAAAACGCTATGTGGTGAAAGTTAACTGTAATAAATAATAATAAACAATTTTTATTACAACAATTTAGCATACATCATAAGGCGGACTTATAAATAATACTTGAGTTCCGAGTGTTTGTGTAACAATAAGGTCATTATTTTTTAATAAATGAACGAAAATAGCACTGCCGTAAATCAAGACATTTTTTTGAGTTTGTCAGCGAAATAAAACATGCTTCATATAAATTATTCAAGATTTTTTTTATTTTGAAACTTATTTTGATCAAATCTTTTTTATGCTTAATGAATAAGCTTTTAACGTACACAGCAGCGCTGATTGCCAGGGCATTCTAGTTCCCAAATTTCTCTAGAACCCGGGGGACAAATCCCGCTTACAAACGTGGCAGGATTGGCTGCACTACCCGTCTCCTCCCACCGAATAGCGACAACAGGTACTGGAGAAGACCAGAAATCTCGTTAAAAATGATCCTTGGAAACATTAACGATAAATGTTTTTAAAACATGAATACCTATTCCAATAAAACAAAACAGGACAGTGATTCTGACAGTAACAGCAATCAGTTTAATTACAGGCATCTTGGCAAAGCAATTTTTATTACGGCGAAAAACAATAACTGAAGCCTGATTTTAATTTTTATGTACACGTGCTTGATCCGAGATGTTACTGTTCATCATGTTTGAGTAGTATATTCTATTTATACAAAAAACCATTCAGGCGTTTACACCCCATTTAAGAAGTTGTACATAGCAGATTATAGAATTGTAGATTTGGAAAAAATGTAGGTACCCTCCACAACTGTACAAGTTCATTGACGAAGATAAAAATGATACAACTAGTAATGCAAGCTTGTCCACGGACACATGTGTACACAATAAAAAACCGTGTTGTGTTCAGGTTGTGTACACCTAGAACGCAACACAGATTCTAAAACACAATGATACCCACATAATTGTATCATACAACAAAAACTACACGTACAATTAAACCAACGAATAGATCATACTTGGATTAAATGTACTCGCTGGAAATCTGCAATTATTAAAAGATAATTGTAAATTTTGTTAAAATTGTTTCACTTTGTTTGAATAAACTATTTCACCCTTCAGGATTTTGTATAGCTTTTTAATTTTGAAAGCTTTTTTGTAAATCATTCCAGTCCAGCTTACGCAACAGTAAACAAATATGTATACATGTGTGTGTGCATTGCCTATTAATTCTACAACAAATAGCAAAATTGAAAAACACAAGCCAACACCAAGTAGAATAAATAGCAACTGAACGTTTCCGCTCATATCTGGAGCTTTGTCTGCCAATGCCTGAGATTCTCTGAGATGAAATTCCACACCTGCATGAATGACATTTGGCCACCGGTCCCAAATTCCTGACTCAAACACAGCCTGTTTTCGCCATAGCGTTGCTGGTTTTATCAACCCAGAAAGTCGTAATGAAACCGATATATTAGAATAGATTTCTTTGCCAACGTAAGCATATTTTTTGTTTTCTTTTTGCAACATTCTGCCATATCGATTACTAATTTCCTCCGGAAGTACCACTGCCACCTTGTTGCAGTTCTGCAAATGTCTTTCCAGCAAGACAGTCTCAAGTTTCCAAAGGTTATCTAAAATAATTCCTACAAGTGTAGAGCTCTTTTCCTTAGTTAATCTGCTTCTTAAACTGAGATTGGCATAAGGTAATGCAGCATTTTTTACTGCGTCCTCCAGATCTGGAATAAATGCAGAGTGCTTCTCTATATAATTCCACAAGTCACTGGGGTCCACCTTTGCTGCCAATTTCCAATCGTACACCTCTGACGATGCACCCGAGCATGTTGCCGGGAAGCCGAATATTTTAAAGTGAAGATGGCGTGATACATTTTTGCACATATCTTGCCGATATCCCAAGCTAAGGATATTAATACTCACACTCGACGTCCTACTGTAAATGGTGAAGCCATTTTCCACCAATTCCTGAAAACTCTCGTATGGAATGGGATTTCGCAAGGAAATCATATTGTAAACGTTGTCGCTTTTGTATCCGTTGCTAATCACAATTCCCATTAACAGAAATCCTCCCAACGCAGGTCTTAACTTTAACGCATTAACAAACCGTTGCAGGAATGGGTCTCCCTGCTCTAAAAGAACTTTGAAGGTACCTATAAAATGAATACAAAATGAACTATTCCCTAACGTGGGACCGAAGTATGTACTAATTGTCCATGCAAGAACCAAAACACTCATAGAAATAAAAGCCCAAACCCATATGTCGTATACTGACACCAGCTCTGAAAACAAAATTCGTCCCCGACCCCTATCGCCACCGCAACTTACGAACCTGAGATTTGTTAATTTGTCAGGTAAGTTAAGAAAACTAGTTTTGCTTTGGTGACTTGGTTTAGCTACGGAAGTCAAAACACTCGCGTGTAGACCTTTTGGTGTGCTACGGAACCGCTCCAGGTTTCCATTTACGCAGTACATGTCGAAATGACGTGGACTTTTGTAACTAAAGTTGCCCATAATATTTTGTATAAGAAATGCCAATGCATACAGTAGCCTGTCATTGCTTGTTATGAAAGAGTTTCTTTGCTCTATTTGTACGTTGCAATCAGCAAGCTTTCCTATAATTGCACTCAGAATTCTATCTTCATATCTTCTAAATCCCATATTGTCTGAATCCATAAGTACCCATTGGGTTTCTCCATTCCAGCTGGACCTGATACCTCTAAGAAATATGTCAAAAGAGTTAAAATGTTCAGCCCAGCTTGAACTAAATTTTTTATAATATAGCTTGGAATGAGAAAACTCAATCAAATTAACGTCTTTGATATTTCCCAAATTAGTTCCATTATTCTTCACTAAAGCTGTCAAAAAGACTTTGTTGTATACCTGGCTTGTGGTTGCTATAGAAATATATCCTATAGAGTCCAGCCTAGGATTCACGTGAGAATCAGTCCAACTGACTACATAATCATGTTGCTTATTTTGACTTATTTGTTTATCCCAGTAAACTAGTATATTAATTTGAGGAATGTTCGATGGTGGAATTTCAGTGTGCATTAGTGAGTCGTCAAAATGAAATATTTTGGGGAAAATCTCTCCCTGTAGAAAAGGATACAGTTCAACCTGCACTATGCTGTACCAAGGTTTAGTGGAAATTACATATGTGAACAAATGTAATTCAGTACAAACTCCAGTTATCCGGTAATAATCACCAAATTGCATCCTATCAACGGCAAATCCACCCCTGGCATAGAAACTTGATGTGTGGTTTTCTAAGCATTCTATATCCTTTCCCCTGCCACTTATAAATTGCTTGTTTGAAAGAGATCCGTACGGTGTCCAAATTATATTAGTTTGACGGTGTTTTGACGTTCCTAGTATTGCTGCTTCCAATCTTCTCAAGATAAGTGGTGTTTGAAATGGTGGAATATCAACGCCTTCGTAGTTATCGATGAGTGTTAAGCACCGAGCTTCACCAAACATGGAGATTACATCGGGGAGATTTAGAATTGAAGGATAGTCTCTAATATCTTTTCTCCGGAAAGCTGGAATGTTGAAACCATCCAAGTAGGTAGAGTCTAACCGGTCATAGGAAAATGTGGGAGAGTGAATTCCAGCAATCAGATAAGAAAATTGTGACTCTTCATTTTTTACTTCATTATACAATGACTGACTGACAACTATTGACGATAACAAAATTAGTTGGAACATTGAATGCATTTTTGTGTAGATAAAGAACATAATAATTAAAATAAATAATTGTATGTGTTCAGAATAGTAGGATTTTGTGAAAACGCGGTCAGAGATAAGTAAATACGTAGCACAGAGAAAATAACTTTTTAACAAATTCTCCTTCTGGAAACCTTTTTGGAAAGCACAGAGTTTCCACGTTAAGTTGCTATTCTTAACACAAAATGATATTCAACTTCACTCTAATCCGTTTTACATCACAATAATTGCAATTATCCCAAGAATAAATTAACTAAATAGGGATCACTCGTAACATATGTACTCAACCGTCTTTTAAGTGATTAGTTTTATATACCGCTTATGTGATGAAGTTTTATGCAATTTATGTATATATAATCAAAATCCCAATAAGTGAGTCCCAAGTTTGATCATCCCGGATATGTAAGCCACTGCCAAGCCATTCCCAAGTTTCTGTTCTTTTATATCACATTTGTTTCCTAATGATTTGGTTTTAGGTAAAATTAAGCAAGATCAAACATTACGATTGTGGAACACGATGAAAATTGAATTAAAACAGAATTGGCGTAAAAATCTAAAGCATATTTGGAACTACTAAAATATCTCGATGCTTTCGCTTGATCAGGAAATTGGATTAATGCTGCACTCTTAATTAACCAGGAATTATTAAAATTGTGTTTGATTACGTACTTAGTATTAAAAAGTTTAATCCTTTTAGAATAATTGTGAAGTAGCTACTTTAATATCATTAATAATAACTGCGGGCAACAAACTACTGGTACAAAACTATTAACATAATTAAATGTCTTAATAAGGTGAACATGGAGGATGCCGACGATACATGTAATGTAGGTAACTAAATAGCATATTCAGATCATATTTCACGGTAAATTAATAATTTAAGTGGATCTTGCTCTGCAAATTCCTACTTTATAAATGCATTGGACGTGAAAAAATGCATGCACCAAATCCGTATGTGACAACTTTACTTACAGTTGCCGATCTCATAGTAAAAATGTCTTTCTTTTAAATTTCAATGCCTAGCTAAATAAAAATAGCTCTTAATTGGTGGAGAAATGCTACATAATAAGCATTATCCCTACTTTATTTAAATAACGCCAATTTATAATAATATAATCTATTGCTACGCCCGTGTGCATCGAGAACAAAAATATATTTTCATTTATTAATTTTGGCTTTATACAATGTTTCTGAACGACAATATCAAAGTATCTATAAATATACGGGTATATACAGACTATGTATCAATAATAGTAATATATTTGAGTAGATCGAGAAGATTTGTCACAACATTTTTATATATACAACTAAAGCTTGTATGTTAATCGTACAGGGATGAAAAGCAAAAATTCAATTACATCAGAATTCACTATATAGATGTGACAATAATCAAAATATGCGACATATAAGATTCATGTTAATGTATAATATTCATTGTAATATTCTTCATAATATATCTTAATTTTAGCTGGATCACATTTGGAGCGCAATACCTTAAGATGAGTAATTAGCATTTGGACAGCCGTAGGCACAGACTGATGCAAGAGGAAAGGTATCAAGCGTTTCCAAATTTACTCTAATCCTGCAACGCTGGATTTTGAAAGGTGACTTGAATGTAATAAATTGTAACTAGTTATCTCCAATTAACCATTCATATAATCATTTTTTGGATTGATATCCATATTTCATAAATTCAGCCACATTATTTGATATGCATATGTATATGTAGATTATAAGGCACAGCATACCAATAGCTTCAATAAGATAGCACGAACTCATCAGATTTTATTTAAACCCGATCCCATCTCAAATACGTAATTCTAGATATAAAACTTTCCTTATTTCTAAATGACATGGTCAAAGACAACACTAAAACTGCGACAGACTGCATCGATAAGAAATTACTCCTTTCAGTAATCTATATAAATTTTCAATTCCGACGACAATTTTATTAGCCATTCGTGCCCAGTTTACGCAACAATAAATTGCAATGTAGAAATGTGTCAGTGCGTGTACTTCCGACAAAAATAGCAGAATTGAGAAACTAAAACCTGTCCCAATTACAATAAATAGCAGTTGAATGTTTCCGCTCATATCTGGAGCTTGGACTGACAATGTCTCCGTTTCTTTCAGATGAAACTCCGCCCCTGCATGAATTACATTCGGCCACCACTCCCAAATGCCAGACTCAATCACAGCCTGTTTTCTCCACAGAGTCGCTGGTTTTATCAACCCAGAAAGGCGTAATGCGATCGATATATTAGAATATACTTCCTTGCCAACGTAAACATATTTCTTTTCTTCCTCTTGCATTTTCCTGCCAAATCGATTACTGAGTTCTTCCGGTAGCAGAAGTGCCACCTTGCTACAGCTCCGTAAATGCCGTTCAAGAAATTCATTCTCAGCGTTCCAAAGATTTTGCAAAATTGTCTCCAATAGTTTAAAGTCTGATTCCAAATAGATACTTTGGTTTGCATATGGCATCAAAGCGTTTCTTACAGCAACATCCAAATCTGGAATAAATGATGTGTGCTTGTCAATCGTATTCCATAGATCACTAGAATTTGAATCGGCCGCTAACTTCCAGTCATAGACCTCTGATGTTGCTTCTGAGCACGTCGCCGGGAAGGGGAATAGCGTTCTCTGAAGATGCTATGACAATTCTCCAAGCAGGTTGATGCATACTCGTTCACTCATTCCCCAGTTAACTACGTCAATTTGCACACTTGAGATCCTAGTATAAACTGAAAAATTATTTTTCACCAGTTCCTCAAATTGCTCATAGGGAACAGGATTTCGGAGGGAAATCATATTGTATACATTATCGCTTTTGTATCCATTGCTCAACACAATTCCCATTAATAAAAATGCACCCAAAGCAGATCTCAACTTTTTCGCGTCAACCAATTTTTGCAGGAATGGGTCTCCCTGCTCTAAAATAACTTTCAAGGTGCTTAGCAAATGCGTCGTGAATGAACTCCTTCCTAAAATTGAGCCAAAATATGTATTTATTGTCAAGGCAAGCGCAAGAACACTCATCCAAATAAATGCCCAAACAGCTTTTTCGTATACTGACACCAGCTCCGAAAACAAGATTCTTCCTCGACCCCGGCCACCACCGCAACTTACAAAACGGAGATTTGTCACTTTGTCTGGTAAGTTAAGGAAGCTATTTTTGCTTCGATAACTTGGTTTCGCAATAGAAGTCAAAACACTTGTGTGCATTCCATGAGCTGATAATCTGTCGACTTTATCGATCTTTCCATTTACGCAGTATCCAAAAAACCATCGTGGATTTACGTAGCTGAAGTTACCCATAATATTTTGTATGAGGTATGCCAATGTATATAATAGTCTGTCATGGCTTGTTCTGAAAGCGATTGTTTTATCTGTTGGCAGTTTTTCAGAGCAGTCAGCAAGCTTACCGATAATTGCACTCAGAATTCTATCTTCACTTGTTCTAACAACATACTTAGTTTGATGATCCATAAGTGCCCACTGAGTTTCGCTATTCCACCCGTAACCGGCAATCTCTTTCACAAATTTTTCAAAGGACTTAAATTCGCCAACTCGTCTCGTGGTATGGTCCGGACGGTTCCGTTTTGTATGATAAAATTCCATCCAATTTACTTCGTTTATGGTTCCATCGTTGCTGCCATCACTGTTTGGAGAGGAATTCACCAATGCGGTAAAAAATGCTTTATTGTATACTTGGATTGTACTTGCTAAAATATCCAGTGGCAAAAAGTTTAATCTAGGAGCCAAGTGAAAGTTTGTCCATTTCACATGCCAATGATATCGCCATTCTTCCATTATTTGGGTACTATGGTAAATTAGCATATGAATTTGTGGAATGGGAGATGGTGGAATTTCAGTATACAGTAGTGAGTCGTCAAAATGAAATATTTTGGAATATACCTCACCCTGAACGTAAGCATAGAGGTCAACTTGAACGACGCAGTTCCAAGGTTTACTTGAAGTTGCATATCTGAAGAAGTGTAATTCGGTACAAATATTTGTTACCAAGTAGTCAAATCCCATTGGATCTTTTTGAGTGCCAAATTGCCCCCTGGCATAGAAGTGAGATGTGGTATTTTCTAGGCAATCGATTTCCTTTCCCCATCCGTCCACATCTATCCTTCCGGAAAGGGATCCAAACGGTATCCATGCTATATTCTTCGCAATGCCTGACAATGTTGTCAGAATTGCTGCTTCTAAACGTCTCAAGACAAGAGGGGCAGGAGAGGGTATGATGTCAACTGCTTCGTAGTTATCAATCACTACTAAACATTTCGCGGGACCAAACATGTCTATAATATCGGGAAGATTTACAATTGCAGGGTAGTCTGGAGCAACCTTTTCCCTGAAATACGGAATGTTGATATGTCCCAAGTATGCATAGAATTCTGCATCGTTGGGATATGTGGGAGAGTGAATGTTAGAAATCTGGTAAGAAAATGAGGATTTACCATGACTCAAAGGATGACACGATATTGGTTGTACTGCCAATAACACAATTATAGGAACTACTGAATACATTTTTTATAAATTTTTAGAACTCGGTAAATAATTGTAAGTTTTCAAATTGGGCGGATGCTCGTATAAAGTATGTATGATAGGAAATCTATTATAATATGTTCAAAACATAATCCAAATCAAATTTTTTTAAAATTCTGGCAACGATGAATTTGTGAAGCCTACTAGAGTTTTCAAAAAGGTCGTTTCTCCTTTATTTTTTGGAACTGAACTAACTGTCAAGTAATCACAAGTGTATCTATCAAGTGTACGTTAATCAGGTAATAAATTCACACATGCAAAGAACACGACAACATGCAAAATTATTCAGTCTGGTATATTCTTTTCAGTGGAAATATGCTGACATAGTGTTATAGGAGGACGAGAATAAGCCTGTTAACTAATACTTGCTGTGAACGCTCTTGCAATGACTCGAAACCTCACATATTTCTATAAATATTTTTATATTCCTATAACAGTTATGTGTTTTACCTTCTCCCAACTAGATAAATGCCATGGAATAATTATCTATATGGGTATTGATTGACTCATGCTAAGACAATAAGTATTTAAAGAATAAGATGTGTCTAAGGTGTATTCCGACAAACCATGAAACCATTGAATTTATACTAAACATACTCGATTAGTATTCTTAAGCCTAAACTGATTCCCTGGTATTCGTTCATCGAAGATGCGCTTCCCCAATTTCCCAAAGTAAAATATTAGGCCTCTCACATACGAAGAAATAAATTAATAGTAAGACGCCGCTTCAAAAAATCGTAGGTAGAAGAGAAACTATCGAAACTAAATTCCTAATAATCAATGCAGCATTGGGACGATAAAAATTGGTAATGGTAGCGCTTGATGTATGAAAAATCAAGCTAATTTCATTTACACAACTGCCAAAACAGATATGGTATCATCCATCAACTTGTTCTGTATTAGTTGTAACTAGATAAATATTCCGACATAAGATTACACAAGATTGCATAAATTCATAGTAGAGGCATGCAAAAACATCAATATGACTAAGTGTCATAGTAAGTTTAAGACATGCTTTATTTAATATGTTTGGGTAGATTTATATAAAACTCGCTATCTGAGTATGCTTACATAGCTCACCTGAAAAGCTTGATATTATAACATTCTAAAATTTACTAAACTTCTACCCTAATTTTTTTTTCTACCAACACTTCTACCCTATTTGGGCACATAGATGTACATATTGAATTCAAATCTTATACAATAGGAGCATAGACGGACAGGCACCAGGTTTACATCTTATGTAAAACTCTATACCATACGAAAAAAAATAAAAGGTTACTAATAAATTATGTAAGCTTAAAAATAAATTTTGCTGATTATGCATGTTTCTGACGTAAAGACTATATGCTGGAATTTAAAAAAAAAACATCGAGAATGACCTAAAACATAGGACTAGGTGGGTTAGCTTTATGTAGTGTGAATAAATCGATTACACGTGTGGAAAAAAATCCTATGTAAAAAATAAAAATGATAAAACATTCTACCTTGAAAAATATGTTTATTAGGAATGCCCAACCTCGAATTAACATAAAGGAACGTTTTTGTCTTATAACGTTTATGTCTGTGCTTATCTAGAATCTACTAGTATTACCAATATCTACGGTTGATTCCAGAGAGAAACTATTCATTTATTTATTAATTATTTGCTGTATGCAATACTACCTGAAAATGACATCAGACTACGCTCTACAGAAGCAGAGGATTCTTTTATGTACATGTATTTGTATTTCAGTTAGGAATATGTTGAGTTAAGTTGAATCAACTTTTAGCAGAATTAAAGTTGACAAATCATCCAAGGAAAGGATATTAACTTGAGAACATGCAGGCTAGAGCAAACAAACCAATAATTTGGTGGTATGGAGTTGCATGTAAAATCGATAAAGATATCGTCGCGGAGTATTTTGCGATCTTACGATTTTATTGCTATTCTTATGATCAGTGGATTCTATTATGATTGTCCAGTTTTAATAATGTTATATAGATGTTAGTATATCAAATATCAAGTAATGATGGAGGCAAATTTACAATACAAAATGAAAAAAGATATATCCATTTTAAAAATTAAACCAAAAATGTAGAATTGGCACCCCCAAGTAACATTCGAATAAAATAACGTTTACTCATAGTGCTTATTTCTGTCCTATAGATTACTGTAATATAAAGTATAGGCGTTTACCTGGAGAACAAAAGTATATTTTCTTATGATATTTTTTTTTGTTTTATACAATGCTAATCATTAACATGCATAACCTTAAACTTCAATATGTATATAAACAGTTTATGTATCAATTATATAAAATGCTTTATTTTAGTAATGTAGATCATCAACAGATTTGTCACAACATTTTTATTACTTCTATTTTATTCTATTACAAAGCATATGTGTGTAGAAATCACAACCCTATTTTAAATATTAGAACAAGATTTAATTATATCGCTTCATAAATATATAATTTTATTTCAAATGTTCTTAATTGATTTAGGAGTGCTTACATGTAAAGCTTACAAACCTAAGCGAAAAATGTACTAGCTGTGATTATTTACAAAACTACAGCTTGTTTGTTAATAGTAGAATGATGAAAAGCAAAAATGAAATTACATCATTATTCACTAATATGAAATCTTTAATACACCAAAATACTCGACCAATATGGTTAATGCCATTGTATAATATTAATCGTGAGATTCATCATAATATTTCTTATTCACGGCTCCAACTTATTTGGAATGCTAATCGTTAGGGTAAATATTTAATTGGCATTTGGTCAGCCGATAGCAAAGTCTGATCGACTGATGCAAGACATCTGGTATGAAATATTTCCCAATTTACAGATTTTCTAAACAAGTCTTGAATGCATTGACTTGTAAGTAGTTATCTGGAGTTAACAATTGAAAATTGTTCTGTTCGTTAGCGTATTGTCTTTGGACTGATATCAATAAAGTTAGAATTAATAATAATTGCGTACTTCTAGATATAAAACTCCCGTCATGTGCACCTCAAGAGCTGGTTTGAGACATTATTATAACTGCGACAGACTACATCGATATACAATTACTCCTCTCAGCATTCTATATAATTTTTTAATTCCAACGGCTATTTCACAAACCATTCTTGTCCAGTTTACCCAATAGTGAATTAGTTGGTTGAAATGTCTCAGAGCATATGTTAGTACTTCCGATACAAATTGCAAAATTGAGAAACAGAAACCCGTTCCAAGTACAATAAATAGCAGCTGTATGTTTCCGCTCATATCTGGGGCTTCGACTGATAATGTCTCAGAATCTTTCAGATGAAACTCCGCCCCGGCATGAATGACATTTGGCCACCACTCCCAAATGCCAGACTCAACCACAGCCTGTTTTCTCCAGAGAGTCGCCGGTTTAATCAACCCAGAAAGTCGTAATGAGATCGATATATTAGAATATACTTCCTTGCCTACGTAAACATGTTTCTTTTCTGCCTTCTGCATTTTCCTGCCAAATCGATTGCTAAGTTCTTCCGGTAGTAGAAGCGCCACCTTGCTGCAATTCCGTAAATGTTGTTCAAGAATATATTTCTCAATTGTCCAAAGATTTGGCAAAATTATCTTAACTAGGTTAGAGTTGGCATCCATATAAACACTGTGGTTAACAAACGGCATCAAAGCATTTCTTACAGCATAATCGAAATCAGGAATAAATGCTGAGTGCTCCTCTATCCTATTCCAGAGATCACTAGAATTTACTTCGGCCGCTAATTTCCAATCATATACCTCTGATGTTGCTTCTGAGCAAGTTGCCGGGAACCCTAACTTTTTTCTATGAAGATGCCATGACAATTTACCAAATATATTCATCACGCAAGTTGGTTCCCTGTCTCCCCAACTTGTTATATCAACTTGCACACTTGAGATCCTAGTATAAATAGAAAAATTATTTTTCACCAGTTCGTCAAATTGTTCGTATGGAACAGGATTTCGCAGGGAAATCATATTATAAACATTGTCACTTTTGTATCCGTTGCTAATCACAACTGCCATTAAAAGAAATCCACCTAACGCAGGCCTGAGCTTTACGTCGTCAACCACTTTTTGAAGAAATGGATCTCCCTGTTCTAAAATAACTTTCACGGTGCTTAACAAATGCATTAGGAATGACCTCCTTGTTATAAGCGAACGAAAATATGTATTTATTATCCACGCAAGCGCTAAAACACTGAGACAAATAAATGCCCAAACAGTTTTCTCGTATACTGACACCAGCTCCGAAAACATGATTCTTCCGTGACCCCTACCACCGCCGCAACTAACGAAACGAAGATTTGTCACCTTGTCTGGTAAGTTAAGGAAGCTATTTTTGCTTCGATAACTTGGCTTCGCAATAGAAGTCAAAACACTGGAATGCATACCATGAAGTGACAAACTCTCGCGCTCCTCGAGTATTCCGTTTACACAAAACTTATTAAATGATCGCGGATTTAGGTAGCTGAAATTACCCATAATATTTTGTATGAGGTACGCCAATGCGTGTAGTAATCTATCATTGCTTGTTCTGAAAGCGGTTGCTTTCTTTATTAGTCGTTTGTCAGAGCAGTCAGCAAGATTCCCTATAATTGCACTCAGAATTCTGTCCTCACTTGTTCTAAAAACGTACTTATTTTGATGATCCATGAGTACCCACTGAGTTTCTCTATTCTGGTCATAACCAGTTACCTCTCTCAGAAATGTTGCAAATGATTTGAATTCCCCCACCCGTCTGGAAGTAACGTCTTGGAAGTCCCCCCTGGTATGAAAATATTCCATCCAATAAACCTTGCTTATGTTGGCAAATGTGCTGCTATTATTGTTTGTTGAGGATTCAACCATAGAGATTAAAAACACCTTATTGTATACTTGAATTGTGGTTGCTATCAAATTCAATGGCAAAATATTTATTCTAGGAGTAAGATGAAAATTTGTCCATCCTAAGTGCCATTGAAATCGCCATCTTTCCTCCGCTTGTTTGGTATGGTAAATTAGCATATGAATTTGAGGAATGGCAGAGGGGGGAATTTCAGTGTACTGGAGTGAGTCGTCAAAATGAAATATTTTGGAATACTGAACACCCTGTAGATAAGGATAGAGATCCGCTTGAACTACGCAATTCCAAGGTTTACTGGATGTTGCATATTTGAGGAAGTGTAATTCGGTACAAATATTTGTTATCAAATAGTCAAACCCGAATGTGTCCTTTTCAGCGCCAAATCTTCCCCTGGCATAGAATTGAGAAGTAGTATTTTGTAGGCAATCGATTTCCTTTCCCCGGCCGTCAACATCAATTCTTCCTGAAAGGGATCCATGCGGTATCCAAGCGATATTCGTTACCATGTCTTTCGGCGTTGCCAAGATTGCAGCTTGTAAGCGTCTCATGACAAGTGGTGCATGAGAGGGTATGATATCAACGGATTCGTAGTTATCAATCAATACGAAGCATTTCGCTAGACCAAACATATTAATAATATCGGGAAGATTTTTAATTTGAGGATAGTCTGCAGAACCTTTACTCTGGAACATTGGAATATTCATACCTCCTGTATAGGTATATGCATTCGCGTCATTGGGATATATCGGAGAGTGAATGCTAGAGATCTTGTAAGAAAATGGGGATACACTGGTATCTACTAGCTGACACGATGTTGGTAGTACAGCGGTTAACAAAATTATGATAATTACTGAATTCATATTGCAAATCAAAAAATGGGACGCGGAAAATACATTTTCAGATTTGGTGGATATTTATAAAAAATTAAGTCGAGGAGTGAATTAATTTCAAAAAAGTTCAAAATAAAAATTAACTATTCAATTCATAAATTGTTACGACGTTGAATTTGTGAAAACGGTTCGGGGTTTCTAAGAAGCCTTTTGTTCTGCTCTGTTTTGAAACCGAAACAGCAATCAAGTAAAATACCGAATGTACGTTGCGTAGTCAATTAATTGTTAATTGAAAATGACGCGCCAACTTTCTTAAAACAAAAACAGCCTGGCTTTCTTTTAATCATGCGGAATATGCTATCTGTAATTTATAGGAGTTTAATTGGGAGAAAAATTAAATCTGTTACCTCACTGTGGACGCCTTTGAAATGACTAAAACCCTTGCAAATTATACAACCTTTCCTATAAACATTCTATATTAACACTTAATATGTTATACATTGTGCCAACCAGACATATTACAAGGAATAATTAACTATATGTGTATTGATTGACACGTGCCAAGACGATAGTCATTTAAAGAATAAGATATGTCTAACAATTATTCCGACAAAGCTTGCAATC
>JAHZMV010005450.1:0-13625 GCA_027743765.1 Coecobrya sp. COE2
CTTGAATCCATTGCAACGCCGCAGTCTGATCACGAAGTCCATTATTTCCTGGGATGGTTCCATCTCCAGTGTTTAAAAATCCAAGTGCTCTGTTAAAGTTAGTACGATATTCCACAAATAAATATTACATTTGATAGTACCAGACAGTTATTGACAATCATTTTAAAAATATTACTAGTGAAGGCTACAGTGTGAAAAGTAAGTATGTTTCTACTTACCCCACTCTATATTGAATTGTTATTAAGATGACGTTTTCATCTGCAAAATAATCGCCATCACTGAAGCTACCGCTGCCAAACTGGAAGCCACCTCCATGTAGAAGAACCATCACTGGTAATTTTGCGTCTTTAGACTACAATATAAAAATATAGCTTGATCTAGAACAATACCTTCAGTCAGACTAACAATATGCACAGTACATTTTACATTTTATAATGCGTTTAGCATACCAATCGTGAAGAACCAACGTAAATATTAAGAAACAGACATTCTTCCTCTCCGACAATTTTCTGCTCAACGAGACAAAATTGGAAACAGTGAGGAGCAAATTTTGTTGCTAACTTTGTACCATCCCAGGAATCTGGAGTTTGTGGAGCCTGAAAGTGAACAAATTTTTCCAATTTACTATAAAATTTACACAAAGGAGTAAAAATGGATGAATCATGTTACCCCAAAACGCAGTGGTGCTTTTGCGTATTGAACCCCAAGAAATTCATAGTACTTCTTTCCATTTCGGGAAACACGCGTCAAGCCCTGTAGCTTTCCTTGTGGGAGTGTGACAATCGGATCATTTTCGATGTTATCTTTTCCTTCTACTTTACCTTCAGTCGTCGTTTCTGCTAGTGTAGCTGCACACAATAAAAAAGGAAGAAACCAGCTAGCTAAAATCAACTTCATTTTTGAAAATTTGAAAACTGCAATTCAATTTTATTTCTGAATGCTAATTAAAGCTGGCCAGCACGGAGAAACAATGACTGATTCTGGTCACCGGCCACGATAGAGTGACCGCTATCGAATTCTCGTTGTTACCAACTCGTTCAAGTTTATTATCAGGTTTTATTTTCTTGTTTACTTAAAACAAGAATATTTTTAAGGATTTTTAGTAAGTAGGCGTCCTTGGGAGGAAAATGGTACTCTAACCTTATTTTTCATATCAACTTCTCATACAGTCGCATCAAACTTGTTACACGAGTCGGATTGTCTTTAAACTGGAGGTTGTACTGTAGGTAGTAGTTTTATCTTGATGTCTCATCGTTTAGAATTTTGACAGCACGCAATCGCAATCATTCTGTATAACTCAAGCCTAACTCACGTTTATATGCAAGCAAAAATATTTTTTATTCTTTTCGTCTGCAAATTCTCAAACCATAAGGATAAGTCTATGCATGGCTGAGCTCAGATTCATTCTGATGAACGTGAACAAAAAACATTCCATATACATATTATATTTTGCCATACTTTTTGTGAATTTGAACATGACAAAAGATAATGAGGCACTATGGAATGTACGCTGTTAAAGAAACTGCAAAAGTTGTGCCATGGCCTATTAGTATCATCATATTGCTTTTAAATAACTTAAGCAAAATGAATCTTATTCAAAAAGGCTCTCAGCTCCAATTGAAGAACCATTCTAAATTCAATTATTTGCTAATGATTGGCTATAAAAATAATTTTTAACCTATGATGACATGGATATTGGTCCCTGGAATAAAAACCTTTGCATGTGTATTTATATCTACATTCTACTTTACATAAACTTAAGTAAGCGAACCGAGATCATGATAGCCTCCAAACCTATTTCCAAATTCATTTTTCGGGAATGGACATTAACTCACTGAAAATTATTTATCAAATGCGTACTCGTCAAAAGAGTTAGATAAAAGTGGATTAGCAGATAAAGAATCTGAATTTATTGAACAATGTAGATACATAATATATTACTTCCATGTCCCACATCCGTTGATTTTCATGATTTATGCCAAATATTTTCAAAATTTTAATACACTATTTCGACTAGAATAAAAAAAATTAACTGACGTTCATCTACATAATAATACAACTTCTTTGTAAGAAGACAAACATTGTAAAAATGATCATGATTGTTAGGTTGGTTCATAATATGATTGAATAGCCAGTATTGACACAAGTGCAGAATAATAAAGTATAAAGTAAAATTATTGCTGCAAATGTATTTATCGGTCTGAAATGTCAGGTATGAATGAATGGCGTACATACATACATATGTCATGTCACCTACTTATTTAAAATCTATACAAATATTGTTTATCAGGAAAAAGGGAACTTCTGTTGTGCCGCTTTTCCCAGTGACTAACGCTATAAAGTAGAAAATTGCAGAAATACATAATACCGATATGCAATAATATATTCATGCAAAATTCCACCAAGTTTTTGTAAAATTCAAAATATGAAATCCTATCAAACTAATTTGTTCTTGGGAATATTGGCTCTCCTAGGAATATTGATTTTTCGAAGGATAACTGTGGTGCTAACAGTCGATAAAATAGAAAATGCAGATCCCATCAAAAGTTCTCCAGAAAACAACGTGGCAGATGATTACGATTACTACTCGTCATTGGTTGGGGTGCAAAATTTAGCGAAACAAGAGCAGCAAATTGTTAAAAAATTGGTTCGATACAGAAAGAAATTGGTGGATACCTTAGAACTTATTGACTTGTAAATAATAAAATTTAACATCCTACATTTGTACAAGAAATTATGAAGGTTAAGCTACCTTCATACGGTGTCTTTTCTTGTTTGTTTGAAGGTATATGGACGACTACAGCAAAAGTATTTACCCCATCGTTAAAAAATATCCGGAACTCCGTAAAAAGTTTGGGAAAAGAAAGTATCCTTTTTTCAAAGCTGAAAATCATTTGGAACTGATCTCTGAACAAATATCTGGAAATCCTCTTATGGTATTCAAATTATTAAGAAGATTTGCGACTACGCTGACAAGTATTTGGATGGATATGGAAAGCATAGATCATCATACAGGTTGGCCGTAACGCTATGCTACTAAACTAGCGGAACTCTCAGATATATTTAAATCGTTCCGCAGATAATATAAATTATAATACTAAAGGCTTAATTACTTCGTTTTTACAGAATTTAAAGATTATATTGACAATTTGGGTAGCACCACTAGGTTTCCATCACTTAAAGATTTGAGCGGAGCTGCGGATGGATTATTACGTGTACAGGAAACTTACCAACTTCATACAACTGCGGTCGGTGGTCTGTTAAATTCTAGGTTAATGGAGTAAATTAAAATTTTAAAAATAAAAAATACATATTTGAAAATACAGATGAGCAACGGCATGCTTATCAACAAGAAGACAAATTGCAAGCTACAAGCATACGATATGCTATTTATTGGAGTACAAGCTTTGATCCAGCAGCGTTTCGCTACAGGCATGGAATGGCTTTATAGTGCTTATCAAAAATCATTAGAAGGAGACAACACAGTGTCAAATGACGTCATCGAGGGCCACTTACTCATGGGAAGGCACTTGGTATAGCTTTATAGTTTAGAACAATTTGTGACGTTTCCAGATTACCATTATCCATTGTTGATTAGCTTTACCACTTAAGTGGTAATTGTGTATTATTTTATAAATTCCACAGCACAACGATGAGTTCTTAAAATTCAAATATTTTTCCAACCTATTTTCCAATTTGATTAACTCATCTTATAAAAATATTCCTGAGCTTTATATCCCCCCAGCAGTGTGGGAACATCCAGTTGGACTCACAACCGAGAGCTTATATGACGTCTATAATTTCCACGCTTTATGCAGAGGCGAACAACTTTTGTCTCCAGAAAAAGCTAAAAGTCTGCACTGTTGGTACTCCCACGCAAATTCCCCATTCAACATTATTAGTCCACTGAAGATTGAAATGTACAACGAGGATCCACCATTGCTTCAAATTTACGATCTAATTTCGGACAGAATGATAAATCACATTAAAAATGTTGCAATGCCACATTTGAAACGTGGAAAAGTGATAGGCACAGGTAGTGAGTTACAGTCAGACGTGAGAACATCTTCGGTAGCTTGGCTTGTAGATGTAAATATCAATGACAGTTTGTTGAGTAATGTACCACGGATTGTGAATAGGGCAACGGGTCTTGAATGTTCTAATAAGAAAGCAGCAGAGGATTTACAGGTGTCATGCTATGGATCTGTAGGCGGATATTATATATCTCATTTTGATGCCTTGCTGCAACCAGGCGTATGAAAATATGTCAAGTTTTCTTCTGTCAGTGCAATTATTTATTTTAATTGATGATGTCTGTAAATGTGCTGTATCTGTATGACCATTGTAGGTACAACACTCTCCAGAGAGGCTAGAGGATCTTAAGAGAGGAGATCGTGTTGCAACCATAATGTTTTACGTATAAATTTAGTTACTTTTTAATCACGGGTTGACATTCACGAAACAATCAACAAGCGTGTTGAATGACAGTTTTATTTTCAGCTTTCAGATGTGGAGCTAGGTGGTGGAACAGCGTTTCCCAGACTGGGCGTGGCCGCAAAAGCTGTCAAGGGCTCTGCAGTTTTCTGGTACAATTTAAAATTAAACGGAGGAAACGACTTATTATCTCTTCATGGGGGGTGCCCTGTGCTGTATGGTAACAAATGGGGTATGTTCCTGATCTTCTAAATGGATCAGATAACACGATCATTAAACTAATTATTTTATCGTTTTGTGCTACCACTGGAAAGTAAATGCATTGTTTTGAAATTTTCAGTGGCCAATAAATGGATTAGACTGTATGAACAACTCCATGTACGGAAATGCAGTAAAGTTGAATTGGAATAAATTGGACCTGAAAGTTCCAAGTTAAAATGCATGTAACATATTACGGTTCAGAAAGCTCCGTTTTCTTTATAATAATTTTACATTAAGACATTTTTTCATGGAATAAATATTATTGAATTAATGATTGAAAGGTGGAATTCATTTCACGAGCCCACATCTCATATCCGCGCTGTAAATAGAAAAATATATGCATGTAGAAATATTTCCATGCAATCATGACAGCTATTAATTTTCCTTGATGAGGTAACCATTGTTTACTTGATTCAAGTGAAGCTTATCTGCAACATATAATTCTTGGATAATCCCATCCATGGAGGGAGGAGCCAAAAACCAGAACAAGTCAAGAAAATGAGATTTCCTTTCTGTATCTCCACTGACCAAAACCCGTAATTTCTCATTGATGTCCCTGATTCTTTCCAACGTGAATCGCACATTGCTTTGATCTGCCCGTGGGAAAGTTGCTACCAAGAGGATATTGGTATTTGGTAATTTTTCATGCAGCTTAGTGACCACCGTGTTAACACCGCGGACAATCTCGTCATTGTCAGGGAACACCGGCACGTTATTAGAGCCAATATAAAGGACAACCAATTTTGGGGTCAAGCAATAGCTCCCAAAGGAGCATAATTTGCTTCCCACACTGGACGACCTTCATTATTCCAATACTCCACTAATGATGAGCCTAAAAATACAATCTTGATTTGGCTTCCAAGGTTAGCGGTACTATTCAGGAACTGTTGATGACGATCGTGCCACCAACTCTCACCTCTGGGGGTAGGCTCCCATGGCTTTTGTGAAAGAGATCCCGATACTGCAGCAAACAGTAAAAATATTAATAGCAATATTTACTGAAACAAGGCATCTTTAATGGCAAGACAAACCATTTTTGATGAAACTTTAATTTATCTACTTACCAAAACAGAGAACAACGATGCATGATATGATCTTCATTTTTGAAATTTTTCAAACGAAATTACGAGGACAAAATGTATGATGAAGCGGTTATGTTGTATGCGTAAATGAATGCCAGGCTGACTATTTATTTCAAAATAAATAGTTTTTCAGGATAATTAAAATTGATGAGTGCCATAGATAAATATTTCATGGTCAAAATAAAGTGACATTATGTCAAGTTAAGATATAAATTAAAAAATTTCAAACTTTAAGTCAATCAATGTCAATTTATTTTTGGTACATGCATAATATTGTGGCAAAAACAAAACACTTTTGCATTGCGTAAATACGTGCGTATAAAGTGTTATAGATAGCTTACTGTGATCTTAAATTTGACAGATTTGATTGATTTGTTACAACATTAAGTACTAATTAGCTAGTTCAAAAGTGAGTAGAATGTGCTGTTCATTTCTCTATCCCAAAGTTGATAACCGAGTGTGTTTAAGTGGAGCTTATCGCCCTGATAAAACTCCTCATTAATCCTGTCCATTGTCGGTGGTGCCAACCACTCGAAAAGATCAAGAAAATGTGATCTCCTTCCAATGTCCCCATCAACCAAACTGTCCAATGCCAGACTAATATTTTGAGTTCTTCGAAGCGTATTACTGACCGGATTTACATCACCACGAGGGAAGAATCCCAAAAGCAAAACATTTGCGTTGGGTACCTTCTCATGAATCATTGTTACGACTGCGTCAACACCTCGAACAATTTCATCGTTGCTAGGAACCACTGGCAAGTTATTTGAACCAATGTACACGACAACAAGTTGGGGATCCAAACCGTCCAGCTCACCTTCTTGAACTCGCCAAAGGACGTGTTCCGTTCGGTCACCGCCAATGCCATAGTTGATGGAGCCTAAGGGAGCGTATTTCGCGTCCCAAATTTCCTTCCCGGCGCTGTTCCAAATTTCAATACTAGATGAGCCGATAAATACGACCTTAATTTTATCGGCTTGGGATGCTGTGCTATTCAGGAATCGCTCGTGACGTTCCAGCCACCACGCTTCCGTTCTGGGTGTGGGTTCCCAAGGTTTCTGGGACCACACAATGCCTAAAATGATTGTAAAAATTTAACTCGGTCAAAAAGTAAAATTAATGAGAGAAATGGCAATTAAAAGTTCGTTGCTAATAATATACACTTACCAATGGCAAATGCCAACAAAATAGTTACTCTAAATGTCGAGACCATGATTTGCTTATTCTTTTCAAAAAATTGCTTCGAGTATGAAAATTGATTTCGATGAGAACGAATGCACTTAAAGACTGGTGGATTTATATAAATATACCACTCATTTAAATTTAAAACTCGCCTAGTTTGTCGCTAATTCAATCCGACTTAATCTGTGAGTTTTACGTCAGGTTTCATCATGATTGATTTGTTGCGTAGGGCGATTAGATATCAAATTATAATTGATGACGGTAGCAGTAGTCGCTTGAATTCAGCTACATGACAGTAAATGTTGAGATGGGCGATTGTTAATGGTTTCAAATGAAATGAATCACGTGAACGTACTCAAACTGCAGGTGTTGGATAAAACATCCGTGGACTCAATAATCTATATAGGATACAATGACAATGTATATTTCCAAGTCACAATGGACAAGGTGGAATGCTGAGTGAGAGACGACATTGTCGTTTTACAATACTTTTATAATTTTATGTATATATGCTGAATAATGGTCGACAATATTAAAGGCAGATACCGTAAAAATATTCTGTGAGCATGAAAGCTTTATATATATTGCATGAAATTCTTTATTTGGTATTATTGAATCAATGAATAAAATGTGCTATTCATCAAATTGTCCCAGTTTTGATAACCGAGTAAATTTTGATGCAATTTGTCCTCCCGATAATATTCCTCATAAATCCTATCCAAGCTTTCTGGAGCCAATGACCAAAATATATCTAAAAAGTGAGAATTTCTACTTGTGTCCCCATCAATCATAGGTTCCAGCGTATCTGTAATGTTTCTGATTTTCGTCAAGGTATTTCTCACAGGTGTACGGTCACCACGAGGGAAGAAACCGACAAAGAGAAGGTTGGTGTTTGGAAGCTTCTCGTGTAGTTTGTCAATAACTGCGTTAACTCCACGAACAACATCTGCCTCAGTATTCGCTGGTACATTGTTGGAGCCAATGTAGACGACAACTAATTTTGGTTCAAGGCCATCAAACTCGCCATTCTCTATTCTCCACAGAACATGTTCCGTTCGGTCAGCACGTATTCCGTAGTTTACAGCGCCCAGAGGAGCATATTTGGCATCCCAAATTTCTTTTCCAGTGGTGCTCCAGTAGTCAACGCTGGAGGAACCGATGAAAACTATTTTAATATCTTTGGCCAGAGAGGCAGTTGTATTGAGGATTTGTTCATGGCGCTCCATCCACCATTCTTCATTTTTTGGGGTGGGTTCCCATGGCTTTTGAGATAGGACAGCACCTGAAAAAACAAACAAATTATACAGTATAAATTATTTCTGAAGACCGTTATTTTTACAGCAATTATATAATACCTATCGCTATCAAAATTAAAATGAAGGTTTTCATTATGAATGTGGCTCTGCTCCGTCCCCTGACTATGTTACATACGATAAAAAGAAATGTTCAATTGATTCAGAAGACATCCAGTATTTTATATTGATGATAGACAAGTTAAATTTTTCCAGTAAAATTACGCGTTTACGTAAAGTTAATTTCACGTGATTGTTGTGACATACTTGTTTTGACATACTTCATCAAAATGATTGATGATCAGGATTAGTGTTTACTTTACTCACGTGTCAAAATTCATGCCAAGAACGAGTGTCAAATATAATTGATTTTATCTTTCATTATGATGGTGACATTCATCAAAAATTAATTTGATACTATGTACGAATGTTAGACAATGAAGCACGGGCCAAGCAACGTTAAAATTTCTACCCAATTTGCAGAAAAAATGGCTGAATATTTGCTGCAAATGGAACCAACATTACGGTACATGCGAAAGTTTCAATTCAAATCTAAACGATAAAGAGCATATTAAAAATGTATCTCCGATTCATTCACACCACAACAATGAGACAATAATGTTAAATAATTACCTTGCGTAAATATTGAAGGGAACATTTTTTGCATTCAGAATATAATTCTCTTCCAGAAAAGGCCTATGATGACAGTTGTTATTTAAATGAATATTTTTATATTTAATGAGTTGTGTGACTAACCTACTACATAATTCATATTGTAACCGTTTTTCAAATGACAACAAGAACTGTCAGGAAATATGTAGATATTTTTGTACTTGATCTCCTCAGACATCCTATTTTGCCCCAAGCCAAAATTGATACGTTTATCGGTATTTATAGTGAGCGTAATTGATAACAACAAATCGTTTCTCGAAAGGAAAATGAAGGTTTTGGAGAAAGTGAAGTAAAATATTACAGTAGTACAACCCATTGGGGAGAGTGAATGACATGTTAATAATAATATAAGCAAAATGTCCGATTATTTCATAGGTACCTATTTACTTTGTAACGGTGACAGTGCACTGTTCGGTTGGTTCAGTTATTTATTACGCAACGAAAACATATTGCTGCCCATAAATGATGCCGCGGTTTACCTATACTATGCATATTATTAGGGCAACATTTTCAGCGATTATTCATTGTCAGGGTTTCACTAGCGTATTTTGCAAGGCAACAACAATTTAATGGTTAGCGTTACATATTTTTTATGAACATGAGAATGACACTTTTGGTTTCGTTGTACGTATTTACCTATGTACTAAGGTACTGAGGAAATTTTCCAATGTGCATAATCTTATCATAATCATATGTACTTTGGAAAATTTACAAATGCAACAATATGGTCAATTACCTAATACTTTCCTATTTTGGGAGCTAAAAAGATTCGATAAAATATTCCATAATAAACTTCAAAATAGTATTTTAAATCAACAAGAAAATAAAATGTGTATTGTTGTCATTGTTGCTGCTGCTATTTATTTAATGCAGTCGACGTAGTGAATAATAAATTGAATTTACGGGTAAGAGACTAGAGAAAATCCTATTTCAAAAAGTTTTCACCTTTGCCCTACCTTTTAATATAGGATTTGGAATGTGATTACTTGAATTCGTCTTTTAAATAAAATACCCAATGTCATGTTGTACGAAAATCATTCATTTCATTTGTTATCAGAACTGAAACTAGAAAACAGAGTATTTTTTTATTTTTTTCGGTTTGGGTAAAGAAATTAAAATGTTGAATATTGTTGTATAATATTATGTTTTAGCTACAATCTTATATTGAGTTCCTTTACCTCTAAATTTTATCAGTGATTTACGCACGTTCATAAAGTAAAAGATTAATATCAGACGCATCAAAATGTGTTCTTTTGGTCAGAATAAAAATCATAATATGGTTTGAATATGTGACTGTGTGAAGATTCAATAAAAATATAAATCAGTTATTGTGTAACAGTGTGGATTCATCTTTGGAGCGTTACATAAAACTTATAATAGAAATACCGGTAGTTTCTACACTTCTTAGAATGTTGTCTTACAGTGCAAATATTTTTCCTTTGATCGGAGACCATCTTTAAAAGATAAAATAATATGCAATACTATCATTATCACACGTCATGTCTAAACTTAGTGGTGACTACAATATTAACTACGTTCCCAAAACCAGTAACTCTGGATAATGTTCAATTAGCATCTCAAATTGCCGTTAGCCACTTTCCCTTGTGCTCAATCATCATAATTACATCGGAAACATCATCCTCCCCTTCTGGAGTTCCCGTATCAGAAACAAATTACAGTAATATTTTCCAATATTTAGGGCCTTCCTTTTCCGCCTTGACTTTCACAATTTATATCGTCGACCTTGCTATTATGAAAAAGCTTAGTGGGAATATCGAGCAGAGAAGATTCACCTCATATTGCAAGCTCATTGTTATATTTCTCCATCCAAATGCATACAAACAGTTCCCTGTTTCATCCTTGTTAAATTTACTGACTCCTCTACAAACGCCAATATCAAAACGGGACACAGATCACTTCATATTTCTGAGTAGTAACAGCGGTACTACCTCCACAGGTTCAGGGATACGTGCTACCTCAATCCTAGAATACGAGGAAATTAGCCATGAAATTAAATTTAAAATTCTCATAACAAATGAGCCAAAAATATATACGCATTGCTTGTACTGTCAAGGTCAACAAAGGATTGTCGCACTTGACCCCAATAGTATAAATACGCTAACATCAATATTTCCTGATTTTACTCAAAACATGTTCGGTCATCAACTCAGAATCGTAGGACCAACTTCATACACTTCAGTTTTTGAACTTTCAAAAATTCCTCCTAACAACGAGTACAGAATGAAACGAGGTCTTTACGTTGACATTTTTAAAATAATTCAAACAAAACTCAACTTTACCTACAACTTTCACCCATGCTATCCGTTTGGAAATATCTCCGCAGGGAAAACAGGCATTCTCCTGGAAAATGGTACCTGGGTAGGATGTGTGGGGGATTTACTAGAAAAACGCGCAGATTTTGCCATTGCTACTTCCGCCGTAGACCGGGATAGGTACCGGGCTGTTGAGTATCTCACTCCAATTTGTTATAATTACATAATGTTCTTCACCCAGAGACCAAAAGTGGCTTACACTTGGCACACAATGTTTCGTGTATTTGATCCTATTATTTGGGCACTGGTCATTGTTGTGACACTCCTAATCTCCTTACTTTTCTACTTATTTGAACACCAGTACAGGTCAATGGGCTTTCTGCTTCTTCGCTTTTGCGGGAGTCTATCTGGTCAGCCATTGTGCTTACAAAAGCCACACGCACTTTCCTCAAAGATAACCTATATTATCTGGCTCTTTTACGCAATTGTCATTGGAACCATTTACGCTTGCATACTGACATCTTTAATAGCTTTCCCGAGCATCATTCCCATCCCGGAAACAATTCCTGCACTTGTCAAACGGGCTTCAGAATGGAATTGGGGAGCCTCTGCTGCCTTTCGTAGTGGAATTGGGGAAGAAGTTTTCAAACGCTCTTCCAACCCCATAATCAGAGCAGCATTCCAAGGTCTTCATAGTGAGCCAACTTTGGAAGATTGTCTTGGGAAAGCTGCTCAGTCAAATTACGCTTGCTTTCATTGGGACATTATGGCATATTTCCTAATGCAAACCGAGTTTGCCACGAGAAGAGGAACTAAACGTGTTCCATTTGTAAATGCTAAAGATAGCGTCATGTTCCTACCGCGTACTTGGAGTACCAGAAAAAAGGAAATTTACCAGGCTGGGATTAATCATGTGAGTGGGTGGAGTTTTGATTCGGGTTTGTGGACTGGAATGATGAAAAGAGATTACGTGAAAGTTAGACGGGAAATGTTGGATGAGGTGAGACAAGGGAAGAGGAAGCCACTTGCTGGGACAAGGTTGGATGATGATCAAGAGCATAATCCAGGAAGTGAAAGTGGAACACCACAGCCGTTGCATATGGAACAGGCGAAAGCAGACTTTTTGGTGTTGTTTGGGGGAACACTTATGGCATTGTTGGCATTTTTGGGGGAAAAGTTTATAAGTTTCTGCACTAAAGTTAAACTTTTTATGACATAGAAAATAAGTTATTGGATAATCTTTTAACATGATAATGATGATGGTACAGTGCGAACAAAACTAGATAGGTATGAACTGAAGAAAGTCACAAATTATATCTAAATGAAATATGTTAATACAAACTTGTCCACTAGACAGTTTCCCTTAAGTTAGTTGTTTAAATTGTGTAAAAGTTTTTAAGTATATACCTACATAATATATAGTGCTAGTAATCGGTTAATCAACCTATTTATTTCCAGTGAATGCTGCAAACTTTCAAACAGTAAAATAATAATGCATTTTAAATATGCTCCTGTCCCACCCAGCCCAGTGATTTAAGTTCATTTCATACTTGCATCCTTCGAATTTTTACTATAAACCCATTTTATGATCCTTCTAATTTGACAACACAATTAGTTCTATATCTTTCACATTTCAGTCATTCATTTCGCATTAGAAAACCTTATCGATACTATACAACTTCCCAATTTTGAATGCTGCATAATAGGTCGTTAAGACAATCAAAAGATTAAATCTGTATCTCATCATGGGAAATGAAATCATTAAAAAACTTTCACATCAACTAGCGTTTTTACACAAGATACACTGGCATTACTAGTAAATAGTACATATTTTTACTAAGTACTTACCACCACATTCATATATGTATTTGCTTTGTGGTTTATTTGGTTCAATTAAATTGTTATTTGTGGTCTTGATTCCAATTTTCTCATTAATAATACTATTCGGGTCAATTCGCTTAATATGAAAAGATGAAACTGTAATCAGGAAAGTTTGCTCATTTCCGGCTAGTCAATACTTCTCTCACAAGCACGGAAAAATGGATTCACGTAGGTTACATTAAAATGTTAAACTTTTTTATTGAAGCGATACCATAATTATAATTCATGCAAACATTGTCCCTTCTTTATTAACCTATTTGTGTCAGTTTATGCTCCACTCAATATTTTATATCCTTTTGGAACAAATGGACCGAAGAAATCACTAATTTGCAATCAGTTATCTTGTTCATCTGTCCTTGAAGTTTTGAGTACGTTTGTTTGCAAAAGTTTGTTTAATTTACTAATTTCCTACAGATGTCTTTTTGGTTATCAAATTGGTGAACATAGTTTGTTTTTAGTACTTTTTAATTGTGAGCTAAGGAAGGCTTTTAATGAAAGAAAAGCCATTTCTGACATTTAACGGTTGGAATGAATAAATCAGTGAAAAT
>JAHZMV010005451.1:0-30956 GCA_027743765.1 Coecobrya sp. COE2
TTTACACAAAATAGTCATCTTTCGTTCTTCTCCAGCATACATTTAATTAACAGTCCAATTAATATAAATTCATTAAATATTCCTTAGTAATTCTAAGGTGGTCCTTCGTAGTACCGAACAGACAATGTTCACGTCCTATTCTACCTACTACTTGGATTAATTAGCACAACCCTGCTATGTTTCCTCTGGGAACTACTATACACAAAATGGAACGAGTGGAGTAACATGGTCAAAAAGTTTAAAAATTTACAGCAGCATAAAATTTAAAAGGATCACAGTTTCCTAAAGATCACTTTCATTTTTCTAATTCAAACCGTTGATTATGCAAGTGTGTGAATATGGCTTCTCTAAACAAAAACATTTTCAAGTTGGTGTGTACATGAGAACACTTTAATATTTCCATTATGTGTGCACCATGCTTGATTGCATACCTCCATTGTTATTAGTATGAAGTGGTAGACAGGGTAATAATATTTATCTCAGAGTAGAGCCCTGCTCAAAATTCTCCATATTAGAATGCATCTCCTCACAGTAATATCTCTCTAGGGCCCTTAATTCTCTTTGACTCGCCTTTTCCTCTCTCTTGTTGCGTTTTCCCATCATACCAACATATACGCACGTATGGAGTCAGATAGGTGTATCCACTTGATCAGATTTCAAAACTTTTCCTCTGAGAGAGAACGACGAAGGGAGCATATTGAAGGGAAAAGCACACAGAAACGCACCTCCAGCTGCTTCTGATTAGTAAAGTACTTTATATTACATGTGTAACCGTCAAAGCCGAGAGGAGAAGGAGGAGATTGGATGAAGAAGAGAGAGAGAAGTGAAACAAACGCCGAGTGTTACTTCACTCGCATTCCCTTCATCTTCATTTTCCATCAGTATCATCCATATATCCCGTTTTTTCCCGTTGTTTACGTTTTTCATACATGGATGCATGAAATGCAGCAGAAAAGTAAATAGTAAATCTTACATTTACAGCTTTAATAATATAAATAGACGGATGGATAAATGTAATGCATGCACATTTTATCTCTCTCCATTCTCTTTTTTTTATTCTTCTCGCCTTTTCTGTCAGTCAGTGTTGTAATATCAATGCAGCAGCAAGAGAGTGCGAGAGAAGTAAGATCTGTAGCTTTTTTTTTTCGTCAAATGGGATCAAGATCAGCAGGGATTCTGCCAACTCAACTTGGTCCCTGGTTTGATATTATACAAAGAAGTTGTAAAGCTGATATCAGATCAACAGCAACCGTTCTCTTGGAGAGAGAGAAAGGCTTATTTTTTATTGCTGCTGTTGCATTCTCAAACAGACTGACTGGGTGAGTAAGTAGTATTGAAGCTGTTCATCTTTTAGAAACGAATTGCACTTGTAATATTTTCAAGCTATTTTGTTGATGGTAATAATGATGATGCGCCTTTCGTGTTTGTATCCAGCAGGCAACACATTACATTACATTTTGGTGGATTTGCTCCTATAAAAAAAGGGAATGAGAGGATGCCGCTTTGATTAGCTGATATAGAAGAACACCCTTTTACACTGGCCTGTGCTCATCATCATCCAAATTTTGAAATGCAAAGGCAGGCAAGTGTGTGCTTGGAAAGAAAGGAATCAGAACAGACAGAGAAAATAAGAGACGACAGAGAAAAGATTAAGTTACTGTTGAGCTGCCTGCCTAAGCGTTTCAAACAAATTTGAGTTGACTGACTCTCTCTGGCTGGCTGGCTGGCTATCACACTGTGAATAAAGTTGCACCCTTTTCCCAATATCCTCCAGCCAAAACTAAAGGATCCCAGGATACGACGATGACTACTCGCTCTCTCCCTCTTCTGAAATAAGATATTTTATCAATGTACAACATCAACACTCCATTATTATCATCATTCTGTTGTAACATTATTACTCTTGCTACAAAATATTATGTACGCCATGACCATGACACTCCTCACCACTCACTCATTCATTCATACAGAAATAAACATGGGCTAATAATTACCACTTTTACTCCTTTCGTCATCATAATCATCCTGCTGATCATCATCAGAGCCATGCTGTTGTAAAGTCCACCTTCTTCCAGTAATTACCTCTTCTCACTCCAGCATAGAATGCATATATAAAACACGTGTGATATAAGGGCACTACTTATTACCACCAGCGACAGGACATGGCAACTGTGGCATGTTTTGTTATTATGCTTCTCTGCGCTTTACTCAAATCGGACTCACAGCTTTTCATAATGTTATCCATCACCGTCATCTTCATCATCACCTTCCAGCCAAAATGCAACCAAGCAAGCAAAAACATAAGTAATCAAACGGGGTTTGTTTTTAGCCCATTATTATGACTATCTAGCCACCTTGTTTTCAGAAAGGACGAGCCAGAGTCAAACGAGCTCATTCATCATTTTTACCCGTTCATTATTCGTCGCACAAATCGCAACCACATACACAACAAATCTAACAAAAGTAATATGCTTCCGTGAGCTTTTTCAAAAATTGCTTACATTTTACATACATGATCATCTCTAGAGATTGGAGTCTGTCAGCTTATCAAAACATGCTTTTTGCTGGCTGGTTCCGCCTTGCATGGGCAATGGCAAGACTATAAATGTCATTGTTTCTATGGTTTATTGTTTTGACTAAAATACAAAGCTGACATGTTACACTCTGCACTTACACAACTAAGCGGAATGCATTTGAGGTGGTTTGATCAGATAACAAGTGTCAGTTCCGTTTGCTCGATGACTTCCATACCGAAAACATTCCCATGCTTTTAGCTTCATGCGAATAATATAGGTGCATAGTACGTAAAAGTACAATTATTTCATCGTGTCATGTAGCACTACTTCACCACGGAACATACGACAGGCATTTCCGGTTTTCTAAAAAAACAAACCAACAAGTCACTCGTTCGTTCGTTTGCCAATAGTACCAATGGTAGAAAGGTTAAATATATAACTTTTAAATAAGTCCATTATATGGAGCCAAAAAATGTTGAAAACTTGCAGTTAGCAAAGTAACAAAAGTCATATGAAGTGACAAAAAGCGGAAAAGAGTAGCAAAAAGTTCGTTTTCAAGTGAGCCATTGCAATACAGAAATGCAATACAGTGCAGCATCAAGGAAATGATGATACTTTTGGAAGGAAAACGTCAACGTCACATGCACAGGGATGGAGCGAGGGAGCGTTGCAATAATAAAATGCAATATAGAGAAAAAAAGTAAAAGCAAAGCAGCAGGAAAGTAATCTAGCAACAAGATCTCATGGGGTGATAACAGCACAGCATTGCATTCATCTCATCTCTGAGAAGCCTGAAAAAAGCGATGAACAGGAAGAGAAAATGACTACAAGTGCAGTCAAAAGGAGACTGGTAACTGGTACGACGAAAAACATGTGCATCATCATCGCCACGACGACCAGCAAAGATAAAAAACGCACACATATCTACATAAACATGCAATAAAATAATAACAGTAATAGCAATGAAGCCTCCGCAAATGCATACTACTCTACGTAATATGGAAAATATGCTTCCGATGACGACGGTATTTCCATTCCAATGAATGCATATTATTATAGTAATATTGTAACGTGGTAGTAAATATGTACACATAAATTTTTTGTCGGTTTTAATATCGTCATATATTCCATCGTCTACATTTTTTTTACTACGTACAACTTTATTCCGTCTCTTCTGGTGGTGGAGGATCACTGAAAGATTGTGAGTGAGAGGGATCAGTTTCATTGGAAACAAGACCTTACTTATGCACGCATGGATGATCGTGGAATACAACATAAGACTATTCTACTTGGAATGTGGAATGAATGTCAAAAATATTTTGTATACAGAGCGTATATTATTATACGACAAAGTTCAATGTCAACATCGACTTTTATTCCTCTTACCTGAAAAGTACATTACTTGTAAGTAATCCGTAAGGACGGGGAACATACCATATTTGAAGAATGGCTTCCATCCCTATATATATGTATATATGTATGTATGTACAAATGAAAACAATGTGTGCTCACCATGAAAGAGTATGAAAGTGGGAAAAGGGAGAGAAAATAAAAAATGTATGCATTTTGGCAATTTTTGTAGATTATAGACAATGACGGGAAGGAAGGGAAAGAGAGTACAAGAAGAATAAAAAAGGTGCGAAGAAAGATGAAGAAGTTGGTGCATGTCTTGCGTAACTGATGACAGGGATAGACGATGCACTTTTTCAGCTAGAAAGCTTGATAGGATGTATATATTTCTGCTTCCATCCACGTTCCCTGTTGAGAAATTTCTGCTGCTGCTGTTGTTGTAGTAAAAGTGAAACTGCAGGAAACTTTATCCATTCTTCTTACCCTTCACTTCACTTGATGAACAAGGAGACTAGTGGAAATAACAAGTTTGCATGAAAATGGAAGAGAGAGAGAGAGACATGAAAACTGTGAATGTGTTTTGAGTGCATGCATGCATGTTGTTGTGTTGTATTGTGCATAATTTGAAGGATAAAGTAAGTGACGGAAAGGAAAATAGGAAGCAAGTTACGTTCCAAAAAACGAAAAAAAAATCGGAAAGGGTTAAATCCATAAATACGCACTGAAAACTTCTTGTTTTTTTTCTTTCTTTGTCATTTAAAAGTTTTAAGTATCTCTCTCCAACTTTTTTGTTTTGTTTTCCTCATCGTTGTCTTTGTTGGTGTCGACTCGACTGTGTCAAAAAGCAGTGGCAGAGGAAGTGTGATTGGTCTAATAGTATAAATAGGTACGTGTAAGGAAATGTCTACGTCGCAGTAGCAAATCTCACTTTTAAAACTTCAAAAAGTAAAAACAAAGCTTGTCGTGCGAGAGGAAAACCAACAAATTTGTGGGATTTCTCAAGGCGATGTAAATAGATAGAAAAGGCCGTAGAAGTATACGCTTGCATTATTATGAGACAAGTAGAAGTGCACCGACCATGTCGGATGATTATAATGGTGATGTGATGACGATTGACGAAACATGTGGATGTGGAATTCATGAAATGAGCAACTAGCTACTTGGCTTTACTATTATAGTTATTGCTCATCCCTCCCTCTCCTTTTTCCAAATCGGTGTATTTTTCGAATAAATAAAATAAGAAGCGGTTTTGTTGTTGTTGTAAGAGAAAATATGCTAGTAAAGCTGAAGGTTAGAATGATGATTTCCTCGGATAAATGGCCAACTGTGTACAGTCAAGTGTAGAAAGACATACATATATTTACATGACAGACGCCCCACACCCTACAGCATTCTCACCACCGCCGCCACCACCCCAACTGAATAAGTTAGTCGTGTGCTTTTGAAATAGACAGAGTGAGCGTTCCACAGACAACATCACTTCTAATTAGTTCGTTACAAACGCTTCGAAACAAAACAGTCATTAGGGGCTCCTGCTGTTCTTCTTTAGTGTTCTGTCGCTCTCCGCTTGATGTAGATGATGATAGGTTACATCTCACATGTGATGTGTGAGTCAGTCACTGGAGAAGCATCTTTGGAGAGAAAAATTCCAATAATACAAACAGCACGAAGTCAGTATACAGCTATTTTTAAGTCTATATGCACTTTATATGTTCTACCTCATTTGTCAGTCTTTCCCTTCGTGTATCTGTCCCTGATACTATTATTGCAACTCTGTGGAAATCCTACTGCTCCTTTTGTATTTCCGTTTCCACTGATGAATCGTTTGGTTCGTTCATTAAGTTAACTATTTTTATTACAGTTACAAAGTCAGTGTCGGAGGAAGAGAAGAAGAAGAAGAAGGAGAGAGGGATTATATTAAATGAGGATGCATGCGTACATGCATGGTGGCATTGGTATTTAGTAAAAACCAAATGAATGTTAATGAAATGAAAAACAGGATATAAAATATAAACTTGCTTGTGTGGTAGTAAATAGCAGTTTCCCTTCTTATTTATTATGCTTTCCCTTTCTTGCTTATCTTTTTCGTCGTCGTCGTCATGAAGCTCAGTCGACTAAACATTACGACCAGCAAGCTGAAAATACTACTACTACTGACTTGAAACTACACTACTATTTGCTTCTTTTTCTTCATCGTCTTCCCCCCTCTACTCTCATAATCATCCTCTTGATATTTATGCCTGCATACTTACAATCTTACAAAGTATACAACGGAGATATTTAGTGAAAAAATATATATTCCCAGCAGAGCGAAGGAGAGAGAATGTGTGAGGGGCAAAGTGATGAAGGGAATGTGCAATCATTTTATAAATCTTTCTTTCTCTCTCTCCCTGTCGCCCTTTACGTTAAATGCATTTTATGCATAAAATGAATGCTAATAGTATTATGTCTTAATAAAAACTAATTGTGAAAAAAGCCAACAAAATTCTGGTGCAAACATCATTAGCTCTACCATTCCGAGCATACTACACAGCAAGTCATTCATAAGAAGACTATTTAGCGTTTTAATATTAAATTGACTCATCGTCGTCGTCTATACTATCCCGTAGTCTGCCCTTTTACAGTTTTATATTATTGTGGGCCTAAGCCAAATGAAGATAAAAAAGATTTTTCGGGGAAAAAGCTGCTGCATGAATACTACCTTCATCAGCATAACAAACATCACCACAAGCAGTAGTAGTAGACGCCTTAAAAAGATTGTGAAACTGTGGGAATGGGAATGTTTCTAATTTACGATCTATTCATTTCGGATTAAAATATATTATAGAGTGTGAGCTGATGTTGGTAGTTACTACAGCCATTGTGGACAAACCATGCTTTCTGCTTGAAAGTCAGACAATGATGATAATAAACTTCCTTCAGAGTTTCTACTGAATAGATTCGTTTTATTCATTTGAAGAAGGAGTACTTTCCTGAAATCATCTAAAAAATTAATAATAATAATCACCAGATTTCCATTTGCTCCTCGTTCATGACATCATCGTCATTATCACAGGCATGGCAGCGTATCGTTTCTCCCTTCTGCTCACAGACAACGTCTTGGTGGCTCTTTGGGGGTCCTTGTTCACTCTTCGTCTGACTCATTAGCTTGCATACATACTTCTTCTTCATTATCTTTTTCTCCCATTACGTTATGTAATTAGCCACTTATTTCATTTTTTCTTCGAAACCAGATCCTTCCGATGGTGAAGACAGCGTTAAGGGAAATGACAGGAAGGGTAAACAGTCGACAGTATTTTCACACACAAGAGCCAGTATTACACATGAAGGATCAACAAAAAAGAGTGCTTCAAGCGAACGATTTTCAATGAATCGTTCCTGTCATCCGTAAAACCTATTTGCCAAATGACATGTTTTTTTGTCAAAACAATTCTTAGAAAACAGCAAACTTTGGCAGTTGAGTAACTAATAATAATTGTAATTTAAATCCAAACTAGAGTTAATCTCAAGTTTTATACATGCTCAGGAATGAAATACAAAAGCCTGTGAATAAATATAATTCTTTGGCAATGTAAATGGCTCCACTGCTTTTGCAGATGTAAATCCAAACTCCATTTGCATTCCTTCTGTGTTAGTAATTCCTTTTCGAAAAGGAAAGGCAAGATGAGAAAAAAAACTTAACTTAAGTTGTGCTGTAATGGATGCGTAAATGTAGCCATTTAGCGGATACTCTGAAATGTAATGTATTATGCATGCATAATAAACGGTAATAAAAAGTGTGCATATACGCGAGTAAAGAAGCACATTAAAGTTTTATTAGGAATAAATATTTTTTACTTTTAAAAAGTGTACATTTAAAATTATTAACGTCTATGTACTCAGCGTATTCATGTATCTAATGCCTACCATACCCCACCACCAACATCGCCATTTTCAAAGTCGTGTAAGTATACTGTGTAAAATGGCGTGATTCGTATTTAATAGCTTTTTTGTTTTTTCACTTTGTTAATGTGTTTAAGCAGAGATGATGGTGATGGCTGGAGAGAGAAACGTTTTAAAAGAGTGGTAGAAGAAGACTGTGAGGATGCACAGGCACTAAAATGACGGAACAAGTAAGGCGATAATTTGAATTCCTACAAAGACGTCATAAACATCAAGCATCAGTAGCGTAATAAAACTGTATTACTCTCCTTGAAAAAAATCCATTTAGATGTTTCGACCATCATCATCATCGTCATCATCTTCTTTTGAAGTGAAATACAATATAAATTATGTGATATGATTAAGCCTTCAGAGTTTGAGCTAATCGTCATCCATTTAATATATGTACATACCCGATAAGTTTGAGACTTGAGAGGCCGATATGAAAACGGTTCAGAAAGAGTCCTTGTCAAGGACAATCAATTGTCATTTTGACATTGATTATCGTGTCAATGTGTGTATGGATGATTGCAAATTTAGGACATCAAAATATTAATGTTATGAGAAATGGTTTATTTGTTGGTAGATGACAAGCAAGATGAAAAAGAGATGTAGAAATTAAATGCATATAATAATGTATCAAATACTGGGTGGTTGTAGTAAAGATTTATTTACTCAAGTCTTTCTTTGATGATGACTATCTCTGCCTGTTGAACTGGAAATGAAGCTAATGAAGTCTGCTCATCATCATGAGCCTTTTTCCTTTTCCTTGTATGTATTTTTATTCATGTTATCACCACTTTTTGTATAATGGACTCTGATGGACTCTTCTGGGCACTTACAAACCATTAATCTATAAAGCCAGTTTTATGTGTTACTGTCCACTCTTGCCTTCATGATATTATTTTGGGCTCCTGGGACAGTGACAGGAAGAAGGAAGAATCAATGAAAGTTCCTACTTGAGTTATTACTCTGCTAAATGGCATGATACGGAATCCATTTATTCCTGTGGATTTATTGTTGGCAGAGATAATAGTGATTTGAGATATGAGACGCGGTCCTAATGTCCAGCTTGTTTTTTGTGTTATACTGACTTCTATTATTTTCGTTCTCTATTTTCTCTACCTTTTATTTATTTCTCATCAAATATGTGGTCTGTTTCCCTGACAAACATTCCTTGCTAATTTCAATTTGGTGCATTGCCCAATCAGCACATTCTTTTGTATTACAATGTCTATTGAGAGAATGGATACACATTTTCCCTAGGCATCATAAGTTACATTATTTAGTTGAGACAATGCATAATGGATTCTTGAATTGATTTAAATTATGTACCTTCAGCAGCATTCGGCTTTTCCTACTAATTCAGTAATATTATTACAAGGTAACGCATTTTCCATACTGAAAAGTTTTATTGATTCATTGATGCATTTTATCTCACACCGACAGACAAACTGAAGGCTGTAAGCTTTTGTAGCCATCCAATCCAACTGGATTTTTATGAGAGAATGCACTTTACCAGAGTGGATGGCTTTCTTGTGTGGTCATAAATGGACGTGATGGGACATTTTATATCTTTCCATCTTACTCTCACCATCATCACAGAAGAGGACTGAACTTCTGCTAACAAAAATGTTATATAATACTATCCTAATGGATATTCCATACACAAAAAAACACGATCATCATACCACACAACCATACAGCAATCTAACCACCTTCAATATTTATTATAAAAAACCAGAGAGAAAAAAACTTGCAAAAAAAGCAAGTTTTGAGCAACAACTTTAGGAGACACACAAGGAAAGTATCATCAAAAGGAGAGCAGAATAGCGGAACTGATGGACATCAAGAAGTCCAAGGGAAGGAAGTAAACAAGGAAAAAGATGAGAAAAGATGACAGGAGTGAATGTACCGAATGGATTGAATGGATGAAGATGATGGTGTGTGGTGTGGTCATACACAAAATGTTTATAACGTGTACATTCATTATTGCTGGATGAAACTGGCAGGGAGATAGTGAGGAACATTTTTACGACACAGACGGAATAACGATGGAGCAACAGAAACCAAGCGGAGAGGGAGGATGCCTTTGTGCATAAACGATAGAAAGAGAGGAAAAAAAGACAAGGCTAACCAATTTACCAGAACAGCCACCGCAGAGACGAATGATCGACAGATGCTTCAAGCTTCAAGGGAGCAAGAAAAAAACTAGAGACGAAGCCAGCTAGACAGTTGTGTTTTTATTATTATACGAGCAAGTTAGTGTGAAAGCATGAGACGAAGAGAAAACCATTTACTGGAAACGTTTTTCTTCTGTCGTACCATGGACATATTTGTGGGCGATGGCAGTGGCTATCACGGCGTCAACTGAACAGTACAGTGTCTTCATCATCGCCATCATCTTGGTCGTATCAAAAAAAAAGTTGCTAGCTTTCGCCCTATCGGCCAAGGCGTGTATATTCCAAGAAGAAAAATAGATTGACTCCCTTGAGTGAAACAAAAAGAACAAGTGGAAGCTGAACAGTGGGTTCAGGCTCTCTGTTTCTCTTATTCTTGCATCATACAAGATACCTATACAATATAAAATCTTCAATTTTCATCCTGGAGGGATGTCCTTTTTGCTTAGTCATGTATGTATATGCATGCATATATACACACAGTATTCTGGAGAAATTCTGATTTTTTGTGAAGCATTTTTGTCAGTGTAAAAAATGATGATGATAACGTAGGAAGAAAGAAAGGAGAGGTAGAAAGGAAATAATGCGTGATGGTATAATTGCGGTGAAACGTGTGAGAGTGGAAATGGCTTAGCGTAGGCATGGCTGGATGGCTAGTTGTAGTCAGTCCTGTTGTTGTTATCACCTTGTTCCACCGTAATGATAATGATGTTTTCACCCATTTTCCTTTCCCGTGTATCCTTATCACTTCATCTTATCATAAAAATTGAACAACTTGACTGTTTCACCGTTGAAGAGAGAAGAAAAAAGAAAAGCTCTACAAAATGGCTTCGACTGTATATTTCTAGCTTTCCCCGGGTGTAAATGCTGTTGCGGCTCACTTATTAAAGTAAGTACGTACCGAGGTAGTTTTAGTAAGACAGGAAATTGCACACTTTATGAATGCTCAGTACATGTCCATCGTTAGCCTTGACCATGAAAATGCTGTGGTGGAGAAAGAAAATGAAACGTAACATTGAGAAAGATCTACCCCAAAACAGATCTTGCTTTTTTTCTCAGCGGCAGTGAAACATGCATCTCGTCTCGTTTTTGCTGATACAGCAGGAGTAAGTCACATTCTATTACGTTGTGTGTCCGTCGTACCATTTTACAAATTCAGGACGATTCACTGTAGGAATAAAAAAAAAGTCAGGCGAGACCAGACATGTTGTCGTCCTCGTCTTGAATTGCATTTTGGATTGAAATCGAAGCCGTATAACGCCAAGGATAAAAGGAAACAAAGCGGCAAGGTTTGGACATGACATGAGTAAAACAGCGCAAAAAAATGCACCATGAAAAGGGAATTTTGCTAAGGACGGCAAAAATAATCATCATGACGACGGTGATTGTTATTCCCCCCGTAAAGTGAACCTGGTTTTCATCATCGTCACCACCATCATGATAATCACAAGCTGCACAAAGCAGAAGGAGAAAATGAAATGAGCAAGCATAATAACAACATGTCCATCCTCATTCTAAGCTTCACTTTCATTTGGTGCCCTTTTTGCTTGTAGCCAGTTAGTAGTGGTTACTTAAACATACACATGCAAAGACTTATACCTAGAAAATTGTGAAAGTGAAAGCATGCCACGCGGAGCTGTAATCATATCCATGCAGTAATAGCAGACAACCGCTAATCCGGATTGCTATGTGTGGGAATGTTGAACGTGAACCCTCTCTTTTTTCTCGCTGATGAAAACTGATAAACTTTATAGCGTTTTTTCATTACTCCTCCACCACCATCACCCCCAGCAGATGCTATACCACTTTACTTATGTAATAGTCAGAGAGAGAAAGGAAAGAGGAAAAATAATACGTCGCTGCCCTCTGTTTTTACTTACCCAGCATACATCAGTGTACGATTCTGTCGTTCCGTTGTTTTCTCATTGTTTTCTGTCAATGGCATCGTTGAGTAAGCTGTTTACATTTGGTGTACACACATTGGTGAAACAAAAACACTGACTAAAATGAACTTGACTGGTTGATTGTTTGCGGGCGAGTGAATGAATGAATGCTGAAATGATAAAAGACGGAAAGTAGGAAAAAAGTAAAATAAGCAATAAGCAATATATCTGTAGTAAATAGAAGTAAGCAAGAGAGAACAAGAGAGAGCGGAGAGTCTTACTCAAAAGCGTCGTCAGCAACACTGCCGACGACGCCACCATCACAGCTTTTTCCTGACTATGACGACGATGATGTAGCAAAGTCATCACACGAGGATATCGTCATGAAATAAAAAAAGAAGAGAGCGAAAGACACACACACGTTCCACACATAAAATTGGACATGGACACTAATACCATTTTTACGAGTTTCTTTGACTGTGCACTTTATCCACACAAAAAGGTCACTCGCTTCATATCACTCACTCTACTACTTCCTCAGCACTCCCTCTCATATATCTACACACTGGTTTGATGTGGATAGACTTTTTTATGCTCTTTCACTCACCAGCACGCAGTCAGTCTGTTTTTTTAGGAACAGCACAGTAAGCGATCCCTCATTTGGTTTCCCTTTTTGAGTTTTTTTTTTGCAAAAAAATTAATACTGCTAGACACACACAACACAAACAAGAGAGATGTGAAAGTGAGATGTTATGCGATGAAAACTATTATGTTATCTAGTTTTTTGTCACATTTTGTGCGCGTGTTTTCCTTGCCTTGTATACCAGTAAAAATAGTTATTCGCAGTTTGTGGTAATACATACCTATGTGGAATAATACAGTTGCTGGGTTGGTTGATTCACTGTGTGGTTTAATGGCACACAAAGAGAATTTTTTCACAATGATGGAATGGAATGATGAGATGTGGAGGAAGTATAGGAAGGACATTGATTGTTGTTGTTGCAGTTGTCCGTTACAGTTGTAAAAACTATTTTTTTGTGATGATGATGGAAAAAACATTGAGGAAATATATAATGTGAAAGACAAAAAGTAGGAAGCGTTCATGGATTATAAAATGGTTCAGAACATAAAACTAGGATCATTTTACTGCGTCAATAATAATACGTCATCCAGCAGATATCCAAACTAATCCTACTATCGTTACTCCAGAAGTTGAATCTTGTTCGAAATTTCATATCAATATTCTTTTTAGCTTATTACCCTTTGTGGTTCAATGGGTTCGAATCGGAATTTATTGTACAAGGAAGACTGGCAGACAAGTTCATTTTCACAAAGAAATTACTTGTGCTATGCTACTAACTAAAATAGAGTGGATAAATGAAAGATGTGCAGATGAAACTGTTTTGTGAGGTAGTTTGTTCAGTACGATTTAGAGGCGTCATTAATGACAAGAATTTGTACGAACTGGGGATAGTTTTGACTACTTCAACTTTGCTGACTTCTGTTACATAACTTCTTGGCTGAAAAGGTTTAACAATTAATTGTTCATATCACTGTTGACTGTGCTGAGTCATGATATGACTGTCGATATTTTTACATTAAAACAATTTTTTGATGGTTGCCCAGGTGTTAGATTTATGCATAAGTCATTGCTTGTAAGACACAGCCAGTCGTTAAATACGCAAAACTCATGCAAAGTTTTTTTTCGTTTCAACGATTAATTTTTTTGTGTTTGGTCATAAATTTTATTATTATTACATACCCAAAACATAACCACGCAATTACACATACCTTTCTTGTGATATCAAACTCAAAAGTCAATTTTTGCATCCTGCTATCAAATAAACTATGGGTGCACTAACATTATGATTATATTAATCCTTTTTTTGCTTTATCATTATTACCTTCATATCGCTAATCTCATTACCATAACTGCACACTTGGTATCCTTCCACTATTAAAGTGTATCATTTGACATTGTCCCACTCACTGCCAAGGAATATCATGCAATAAACCATTATGAATCAACTGCTTTGTTTTAAATGGTTTCCACAACAGAGACTGCTGTAGGTACACCACTAGAAAGGTTATCGTCAAGCTGGCAATAAAATAAGAGTGTGAGATTAGCTCACACCAAATCGCACCAGAAAAACTACAACAACTATATAGCGTTTATATTCCTTTGTTCATTATTTCATTAATCTTACTTTACTCACAGACACATAACAGTAATTATAACATTATAATGGTTGTTAAAGTTATTGTCTGAAACTCCCATTCCCCTATTTCTTATTCAAGTCATTCATTTGTAAGCTGACACTACTGCACTGTTAAGCAAGGAGCATTTCCTCTTATCCACAAAAAGGGCAATATCCACTAATCCAATTTTCTTGGATTTTTCCTACTGCAAGCAATGCAATGATGACTTCATTGAGAGAAAAAAAGGTTTAAAGATGAAATTGCAGAATCCAGGCGAGACAATGCTTAAGCTGCACCATGTAATATAAATGAATCAACAACTTTCCTTATAAGTTTAGCTACAAAACGTAATTAATCTACATCAACAAAACCACCAACAAGCAAAAATTACAAAAAACTTGCATGCATGTCATAGGATTGTAATATGTCTATATAATCCTGTCTATATTGCATTTTACAATTTATAGTTTTAAATGGATGCTATTTGAGCTTGTTGTTTTTTTCATAGCAATTCTCGGATTGTGACTTTCCTCTGAAATAAATACTGGCATAGATGAGTCGTGCAGTTTTGTAACACTTAAACAAATACTTGTCTGGATCATAAAGACACAAAAGACTCGCTTCAAGAAAATCCCTGACTGACACGACACACAACAGCGGCAGCAAAAAGTAAAAAAAGTGTGTCCGTGGTGCTGTTGTGTCGTGTTATACCTTGTGATGCCTCCCGCGACAAAGTCAGAAACAGGCATAATAATAATAATAGAAATAGCAACAGAAAACGACACGAGGAGAATTTTTTTTCAGTTGCTTCAAACAACACGAAACTACGCGGCATACACAAGTCAACTAAATCCTGTAATATGTTTGCTTTTTTATTTTACTTTATTGTTTTCCTCAATTTTCTTGTTCATTTGACACGACAATGCAATGCAAAGAGTCCAGACGGAAGATGCCGATTTAGTGTTGACTCACAGGCGAGAAAAAAAGGTTACGAGTGATTCGGTGGAGGATTTTCATTCTTTCATGATAGTTCAATCCCAGAAATTTTATTGCAGTAATGACGGGAAAACTATGTAATCTCTCTTTCTCTCTTCATTACTTTCATTTTTTTCTGGAAAGTTGTTAGTCTGTTAGACCTTGACATATTCTACTCATGTCCATCTGGTTTGGACTGACTTTAAGTTTGTTAGCTTCTGTACACCTTGTCGTATTTTATTTTCATTTGAATGGTAACAGCAGCAGTTAAAGCGCACCATGTACCATACACCTTGAGATAATTGTAATAGAATTTCATGGGTTTTCCTTAAAATGACAATAATATAGTATTTCTTAAATGTCATTAAATAGTTTTAAAATTCCACTACGTAAAATATTTTTTTCCATTCCGGCTTGTGTTAGATAGCGTGTTCAAAGCTAATCAGCGTGACAACTGCCATTTTTGGTGAATTCCTGATATGATGTGGAATTGATGAAATAAAATAATTCCTTAAACGCTTAATTTAAATGCGGACTGGAAAGTCAGTCGTTTACTGCACAATTAGGTAGATTGTAAATAAAGAGAGAGAAAAAACTTTGTTCTGTTGCAATAGCAATGGATTAGTGCATAGTATATTGCTTCTATTCACGACTTTCCTTCCCTTTTTCCCATACCCACCCTAATCGTCAAATTGCTCAACTCACACTCACTTTATTTTTTTCCATCGTCATCGTCCTCATCATCATTTCCAGCTTTACTTTTTTTACTTAACATTTCTCCTGCAACCATTTTTTCCGTCTGGAAGGAAATGGAGAAAATCCAACAATTACAAGCATTACAAGAATTATAAGAAATGAGACTACGACAGAATTGGGAATTGTAAATTGTATCCAGACTTCTAAAAATGCTCAAACTATTACAACACCACCACTAGTTTTGTTACTTGTAATGTAATGATATCATCGTCATCATCACCATCTTGAGATCACCGTCGTCGTCTTCGTCGTCCTCTGTGAGCATCTATTACATTTGTCTAATATATCACATGCCAAGCATAACAAAAAAGGTGGATGTAGAAGAGAAAGGAGGCGGTGATCGTGGTGGGTGTTGTGATAGCATAAACCTAGCTTACTTAACTTTCACTAAAAACTTGACTCGATATGTTCATTCCTCTACTTACTTTCTTGTCTGATGAATACATTGAAAGTGAGATAGAGAGGCAGAGAGAATAGGAGAAAAAAACCGTTTGAAACTTGCAACATTGTTCTAGGTTCGTGTTGATATGCACTGCTGCTGATGAAGGGCTGAAGAAATAAAAAAAGCGAGAGAGGGAGGACAAAGTGTCATTTAGACGAATAATTGATGTGAAGTCTCCGAAAGAAGAGGAAGAAACGTTCCAACTTAAAAAACAAGTTTCAGAGGAAATAAAACTTAAAGAATCCCAACTCGGCTGGAATCACGTTGCTTGCATTTTACTTCCTTCCTCCTTCCATTATTTTTTTCCCTGTACTTATCCTCTATTTTATTGGAAGTTCACTAAAAAATCTATCGTAATAGTTGGAGGGAGCAGTCAACTGAGGAATTGAGTAACATGGTAAAAAAAAGAAGAAGAAAAATCTTGAAAAGGAAAAAAAGTAGCCAGGATTTTCTTCATTCTCTCTCTCTTTTCCTCCCTTATGACTTGTGTAACTATTACTTGAGCTATTACGACTACACGAGACCAGAAACAGAACGCTACAAGAAGAAACTGGAATTCTCAGTTATATCCCATTAGTTTCATCATTTTGATTCTTTCACTTTCTTCTTCTTCTTCTTTGTTTCTCCTCTTTACAACGTCAGTATTTATGTATCTCTTTCCTTGAAACTAGGATGGGAGCAAGTAAAGTGGAAAGAAACTAAAACGAATCCTCTCTATATACTACAAATACATATGTACTTATTTTTCTACTTTTACTCGTCTCATCTACTAAAACAAAAAAACAGCGAAAGACGAGAGGTTACCTACCGCCGCCGCCACCGATTCCACCACCACCATCTTGAAGTAAAATGTAAACGAGAGAATGGCACAAGAAAACCAAACCAGCCACCCCTATCATATCACCACACACTAAATAAGTACATACTTATATACGTGGTGTCTTTCTCTTCATCTTTGTCTCAGGAATTTACAGTAAATATGGGTTCTATCTACATTTTCAGTGTACTACACTGGAACATTTCCACGTTCTCTCGTCGTTTATCCATGTCTTCTTATTCGTTGTCAATGGAAACTTTTCCCAAGTGCGTAGTAACGTATAAAAGTAGTAGCTAACTACCCATATATGCACTCGTCCTCCTCTTCTTTTCCTCAGTTTCTTCATTCTCTTCTCTGCTTCCTTGTTTTTCCTAGCAAGTCATGACCAGGAAGAAAAGCAAGGGATTAAGTAAGTAAAAAAGTGGAAAAAGGAAGAAGAATGAGAGAGTTGGTTGGTATAACTTAATATCATAATACCTACACGTTATAATATATATAGAGATACAGGCGATCGTCAGTATGGAAAATGGCATGGAAAAAGTTTGATAGGAAAGTATATTTAAGAAGCATTGTTATTTTTAGCAAAGGAGGAACAAGCAAGTTACTTATGTACCACCGTGGTGGATACCACCTCTGTCGCTATTATACCACTTTACCGTTCACCCCTTCATTCCATTCACTCCCTTTTCCTCGCTTACTCAATCCCATACTTTCATGACACTGTCATTTATGTGGATGGAGTGAAACACATTTTTCGAGAGACGACGGATCATGTGAATAGAGAAAATGAGGGAATTTATACTTTTATTTCACTCGCATCTTCTCTCTTTCCTCAAATCTTTAAATGGCGGTCATAATCATCGCCATCATATGAATTCATATTGACTGTCGAGCATTACATACGAATGTAAATTACATAAAACTCCAATTTCAAGTCAGTGTATTTATAGCAATGGGAAAACATCAAGAGCAAAATCTTACTGCGAAATGAAGTACAGTTTTTTCAATTTGCTATCCTTTAGGTGTCATTTTGTCGTTATCAGCAGCATGGGTTGAACATTTAAATAATTTTAAATGAATTTTTTCTCTCCTTGTACAATCAAGTTATCAGAAAAATGACGAGGAAGGAAGACACTGATGGAGAAATGATCTCAACTTCGTCATTCATCATGTTATAAAATGAAATGGCCAAGCAAATAACGGAATGAAGTATTTTAGAGGAGAAATTGACAAAAATGAAGAGCATCAGCTTCAAAGAGTAAACAGGGGAGGGTACAGAGTAGTAGTCATTTACGGGCGAGTTGTTTTGCCTCTGGCGTCCTCGCTTTCTCTTTGTTTCCTTGGCTCGTGTCTAAACAAAAAGACATGTTTCGGCAATAGGATGAATGAGAAAGTACCACAAAAGTTTATTTTTTTCACCCTCTCCTTTCCCTCCTTTTGTCGTGTTTTTCCTCGCTCCTTTTTGTTATGTTTTTTGTGTATTTTTACTCTTTCTCAGTAAACAAACTTAAAAACTGTATTTGCTGGTGGTCGTGTGGTGGAAGTATGCAGCCATACTATGACAAAAGACATGTCATATAGATGTGGGCGAAGTTTTTCCTTATTTCTATTTACTTTGAAACAAATGCTTCTAAAAATGCCTGTTTAGGCGGATATTTTTGTACTCAGGGCATTTACTAACGCCAATGTATTCGGCTCAAAATGAACACATGACTAGGACTACTAAAAACTATCTGGTTTGAGGATGAGTCATGAACAAACCATGACTACTACAAGTAGCCCAAAAGTTTGCCATTGGTTCGTTGTCACCATATTTTTATATCTTGTATAGGATTGTTATTATTATTGCGTAATATCAAAATGTTTTAGGTGAAATAAAATGAAAGAAACAAGAAGGGTTAAAGAGGATATGAAAGAATGAATGTATGTATTCGTACCCGATGTACTTAGAGTCCCAGAAAGAAAAGACACTTGGATCCACTTCAGGAGGATTTTCTTCCATTTCCAGTTTATACCCTTCTTACTATGGTTTGTGCTAGTGTTAGTATTTACTCTATTCATCCTTGAAAAGCAAAGCCGAAAATGGAACAAATAATGGGAATAATGTGTGAGTCGATTTTTTGGAGGGTTACATAATCAACTCAACTCAGTAAGCGGATTATGGGAGGTTGCAGTAGTACGATGAATTCATATGAGGGATTTTCCATTTTTTGGAAACTGGATAATATGTTAGTGATGTTCTTACTTTTCAATGAAAGGCATTAAATGCAAAATGTAATTTATCAAAATTATAGGTGTCACAAAAATCACAAGTTTACGTGTAAATATGATATAAGTTCTAGAGTGCGTAGTAATGTATTTTTCTAGGTATCGAGTGCAAAAGCCACATAACACAGTTGCAGTGCCGACTTAAATCTTTAATTATTTACAGCAACAAATAGGATAAAAAATTTGAAGAATTTAGTGTTTACCATATTATATGTGCGTCTTACTCGGCTATCCAAGTTTACCAATGAAATTAACTAAAGGAACTCAAATCATGTACCATGACGCATTATTTTATTTAGTATATTGAAATTTTCTATCCGGTTTATTATTGCTAGACTATGCCAGTTGTATGCAACTTCACACAGCATCCTTCGATTCTTATAGTTGGACAGTTGCTAGTATCTCTGGTGACTCAACCCTTTTGACTTTTCTCTATGAATTCCTAGAGAAAGCAAATAGGTTGCACATCTTTCTACAATGGCATCCCATATTTACCGTTATTATGATGAGGTTCCTTTGTCCATTTTCTTCTTTTTTTCTTTCTTTACTTTATTGCCACCGCAACAAGGAATCCAATGAAATGTCGCACATCTCCTCGCTAATCTTGGACATACTTTCCCCTTCCATTCATATCCATTTACTTTTATTGTTATGTAAGTAATGCTCTCCCTCTCTTCCGTACATTGACAATGCCTCCACATTATCCTGTATCGTCATCGCCCATATCAAGGACTGTTCAAAGCAGTACAGAAACAGTTAGTTTTATACGTACGTGTGTGTAGTGACCAACTCTTCATTGGCCATTATTAAAACTTGTGCAGCAAGAGAGGTTAATGTAGAAAGATGAAAGGGTGATGATATAATGATCATGGCTTTGCTTTTGGATTAATAGCATCGACCCTCTGGCTGTTCAATGTATTTATATGACCATCGATATTTCGCCTTAAGTCAATATTAGCTTTACGATTATGTATTGTGAGCAGAAATGTTTTTCTTGTGCTTAGAAAAAAAATCACGAATTTATTTAATAGCCACTGCCTTCAGTTGATAATACTCTCATTATTTTTCTACTTTGTACATCATCTCATTTCTTCCGTCACTTGTTCCAATGGATTTAAAAAAAAACTAATATGACAAGAATTGCTAAACCTGAGAGATAGTGTTAGTTGTAATATAAGTAGGTATATATGTTGCAGCAGCCCAAAAATTTCTTACAACAACGTCTTTGCTTTTTTTCTTTATTATTATATTTCAGCCTGTGTATATCTTCCCTCCTCTTGCTTAACTGCGTGATCATAATAATAACCATGACGATAATGATGTGATGAGTATATCGCTATCTCTCTAGCTGACTGAACTATTATTATTACCATTGTACTTTTTTTGTACTTTTCGCTTTCCTCATTCGACCGTGTACAATTTCTTTTGCCTTTTGCATTGATGGGCTCAAAATGGAATAAATGTGATGATGAGTGCTTTTCCAGTTGTTGCTGCCCTTCTTCTTCCCTTGACATGAAGGATATGATACTACGACCACTTTTGGTTCTTCAAGCCCGATGATATGTACAGTAGTGTGTGGTGTTAACTCGTTTCTGTGCGTTACCTCCCAAAATAAAAGTTCATGTCTTATAACTTTTCCAACTTTACTCTTTCCACTTTGTTACGTTTTTATTCCATGGCACAATGGTTGTAACTCACAAGGTACTCCTCCTCTTCTCCTTTCCTTATTGTTCCCCTGGAAGCTAGAAAGCTGTCCAGTGAAAAAAAAACGGACAAAACCCCCCAAAAAATCCACCATGTGTAAAAGTAAAAGTAGTAGTGTCATTCTTCCATCATAATAAGTTTTTATGTTGCCTACATACTTACTTTACCATATATCTATAATACGTACACACAAACCATTCCATTTCTCCCTCCTGTCGGTAGCAGTCTACTAGAACTTTTTTGTAGGTCACTGAGGACCAAACATCATTCACCAGCATCAGTCAAACTCGAAAAGATAAAAAAAAGCCTTCCGAACTCTACTCATTCTCTCCAACCAACATTTTTTGGTAAATGGGCGCATACTTTCTCTGGGTTCTTCAAGTCTTGTTCAAGTTTATACAAGAATATTCCATACATACCATTACATAACATGAGGACTTCCACCAAACATAAGGAGTCGACTTTTTATATACGACGGTCATTCCTATTAGCCCGAAGGGAAGGCACGAAGAATAAAAAATGTGTTTGCTCTTCCTCTATTCCACGTTGAATCTAATGCAGTACCTTATATAAGAGTGTACTATCATCATCAAACTTTCCACCGATCACTTGTCGAATGAATGATGAAGGAGGAGGAACAATAGAAAGAAATCACGGTTCTCGATACGTATGGTAGACTGGTGGTCACGATCGCAGTAATAACGATGCTAGTATATTGCCTCAGTACATGTTTATGGTGTATGATATAATAAGGAACATCAACATCATCATCAATGCACAACGGAAGGAATATCATGAGAGGATGATGTGAGGGAACCGCCACCGATCATAATACTTTTGCTCTCTTGGAATTTTATTTCCTCATTTTCCACCGCTATCACAACAGATTAACTGGCTAGTAAAGAGAAAGGTATACAAACACAAAAAAAGACACAACAATCAAATCAAACATGAAACTTGACTTTAGGAACACGTTGAGTGCAGAGTATATATGCTTGTTTCGGTCCAGTAGAGATACACTAGGGCTTTCCTAAAAATCATTATCATGGCATCATTATTATTTTACTTTTACCGGGTAACATGGAGTAGTCTCCTAGTTCCAACTTCCACCCTTACTACTGCCATGCATACCTCCGCCGCACTTACTACGGCCATCATCATTGTCGTAAAAATGCAAGAAGCTGTTGTAAGAGAATGTTTTGTGTTTTCTTTTTTTGAGGAGGCAGGACCACTTCCACTTTTCCTCATCTTTGTCCATTTTTATAGCACAGGGAGAATAAGAAAAGAAGGCTCATGAACCTTTATTTTATGTCAGCACCCTCATAACACTCAACCTTAACACCAATTCAATGTAGTGGAATGGAGGAAGGAGGGAAAAACCAGAAAGACACACAGGAGCTTCATTTACGACGCAGAAGATACCAAAAATAGTTTTTTTTGCTTTGACTCAAAACTTGGGTTGTTACTTCAACGAGATCAGCATCATCATATTATCATCATCATCAGCATTATTTTGAATGAAGCACCATGGCACCACACTGCAGACTTGGCTGGAGAGAGAGGGAGACGCAAGATAAGGAAAAACCAACAATGGCACCTTTTTTTCTTGTTTTTATTTTTCCTCTTGAGGATTTCCCTTTAGTGATATTTCCATTATACAAGGCTTGACCATTTGCTTTATTCTTCCAAAAATCACAAATCTGCATTAGCTTAAGAAAATAAAAAAAGAGGTGGTGGTGGTATGCTGCTGCTGTTGATGACGAAGGAAAAGAAGGGGAATGGAAAGTTGCTTATTTTCGCAGTTGTGGTGATGATGATGATGATAGCTGTTTCCAACATCGGTTGTAGTGCCATTAAGCACGAATTATATGTACCAGTAAAAATACGGTTATTTTATTACTATTGCAATGCCATTAGTCTGTTAATGTATTATCTGCATGGAAACAGACAGAAACGAAAAGGCGAGCTCAATAGAAATAAACCGATCAATCAAAATAAAATATAAAAGTTGCGAGAGTGCAATTTTATTGGAAAACGCTGGAAAGTTGCCCTTACATATAATGAATGAAATGGATATATTTACACACAAAAAATGAAATATTCTTAAATATTAAAGCTTATCAATACAGATCCACACATGTTACTGAGTAACCCTAAAACGGTTAAACAGGTCATTCTTTGAATATTATAAAATCCCCCACTTTTTACTGCTTCCTCCCTGTATGATCTCACCAGTCTGCGTCCCATTGCTCCATGAAAGTTGCTGTTTCTAAGATGTCTCCCAAATTTGACGCTAGATTCATTGACCATTGCCATAAACGAAATAAAAATGGCCAAGCAAAATGTACACAATATAGTACAAACTATACCGAAAGCCCCTACCATAGCTGTAATTTTCGGTGCGAGACGGACAGAAATAAAAACGCTCTGGACTGCTATCGTCACACAACTCGTTTTAATCGCTGGAACGTACAAAATACCATAAACGTTGTTGTAAACTGTAGTCAACACACGAAGTTTTGTGTAAATTAGCATCTGCTCCTTCAAATGGTCCAGTTTGGAATGATAAATTTGACCCAATCGTATCACCTTCCTACCATGGAAACCATCATTCAGCATTAATTCCACGGTTGTCCTAAAGGTATGCATGAATCCCAGGTTTAAATGAAGAGAGATTAAATAGCTGCCCCAAATTAAAAAAAGATGCCATACGTCAGCCATCAGGCCAAAGACACGAGCTATGGACTCCCCACATCCTGAAAATAACATCAATCTGTAAAGATATGAGCCAAGTTGCCAGTATTCTAGGCGAAAAAGGTAGTAAACGAAAATAAAAACCATCCAGCTTGTGAGACTATTCCAGCCGAGGAAGTACAGAATGCGTGCTCGTACCAGTTGGGACTTTTTAAATGAGCCGATTTGAAAATGAACTTGAAATTTGAGAAAAATCAATTATTCAGTATTTTTCAAATAATTTTATATCTGATATACACAGATCAATAGCTTACATGTCTCCAGATTATTAATTAATCCAACGTTTCCATTAGCCAGTTGCATCACATCTTTGGGAAACTTTATGTGTACTAGGAAGTGAACGAAGGTACTAATTGAACACACAGCCCAAATGCTGTGAAATGCAAGTTTGTCGTATTGCATTTTCACCAAATATTCAGGTAAAAGATGAAAGAGAAGTGACCACACTATTATCATGTGAGAAAAGAGTATTAAGCTTGCCAGGAGCCACATTTTAAACTGTTGTGACTTACTCCTCAAAGAAAAATTGATTTGAAGTCCAGGCTGCCATGTTAGTGTATAAGGAAAACAAAGAAGGTAATAGTATAATCTGTACATCTTTTGAAGGTGAGACTCCATTTTAAAATCTGTTTACATTAGTATGAAACCAACAAAAATTAAGATGATGTGCCAATATAGAATTGAGTTAGTATACTGAGTATTCCATGCACGTAAAGAAAATACGACAGAAATAGATTTTACCCGAACTAATTTTAAATACAATCTTCGGTTGCGGTCATATATAGTAATTATTGGTATCAATTTTCATATCATATCGAAAATTATAACCACAAACTACTAAATTAAGTAGTACATACATACATTACGCTCTTGTTCGTTTTTGCAGTTGTATATACACAAATTTTGTCTATGAAATGTCGTCCACCGATTGTTTATTAGATTAAGAGTATCAAATCAGTTGTAGTGCCTATTAATTATGATAACATTAATTGATACTGTAGCAAGAGAATGGAAGACAACAATAGGTCTCGGTTTTACCATACCATATTATGTATGTCCAAGTTCTTTTGAATATGCCATTTATAAAGTTAATTGGGTTAAAACCTGACGGAGGCAACGACAACATATCATTTAGCATAGATACAGGTCGTATTTAATTGTTAACGGAGGCCAATGGTACAAATGTTAAGTTGCCGTGTACACATCAAAATAAGAATTCAGACATATTATCAGACTAGGCAGATTAGTTGTAAGTATGACTCATTGACTATATGACAGGCTGTCATTTTCGTCTCGTCTCTTTCGTGTAAGTTGTGGGATTAAAAATAAATAATAATTCCATATATTTATATTCTGTTGGGTTTAAAGGAGTTCAGGGAAGGAATTTTTCCAAACCACACATTTCGATACATGTGATAGCTCATTGAACAGCAAGTATCGATATACCTTACTAATATTCGACATTATATTATTATGATTTGGGGACATGGCACATGATATTGAGTCCGAGTGTGGGGTAATGTGCGTACTTATTCCAACTATCAGTTAATTTTGAGATTCATCTTTTCCTCAACCGCATCACTCCTACATGGACGGGTGGAGGAACAACATACAATGTGATACCTTTGTATATTAACTACATGGTTAATGTTTGCACTGAGTCCATTCATTAAATAAAATTAATTGAATATTAAATATATGTATTTAGATTTCAATGTATATTGTATTTATGTCTTTAAAAAGTATTTTGGGGCAAATTAAAATGAATTATAATGAAGGTCTTTTTTACAATTACATACTTACTAATGTAAAGGCAACGGTATTGCATTATGTAAGGTACCTGATTTCAACCAGATACACTTGATCCATTTTTTCCATTTGACAAAATCCATTCCATTGCTTGTAATGAATGGAAAATCAAGAAACCTGTACATAGCTGAAATATTACAATGTAATATACGTGCCGCCGCATTCATTTCTTCTAAGGCATGCACGTTTTTGTTAAAAAATATTAAAAGACTTCTAAAATTAAAGAGAGATTTGTACGGGTTCTTCGTAATCCTATTTCTTTCATTCTTGTGAGAAATTCAACCTGACGATGTTATTTCTTCTTCTTTTCATTTCCCTACCAGCAATCCTCAGACATAAACTAATAAACCACGACAAAAACTGACTGTACTACGTTCCATGATATCAGTGCTTTCTAATAATCCTATTACGTTATACATTCCCTTAAATAATCTGCTGAGTTAGGATTATAGTTTATTTCCTTTCAAGTGTAAAATGACTATCCCTCTCCAGAAAACAATAAAGAGCGGTTAACGCTTAAACCCTTACTTATTTTTCACGCTAATTTCATAAAGAAAAGTATGACAGGCTAGCAACTAGTCATAGTCACTGGCATGGACATTGTAACAACAACATTGCCGACGGTGATCATTATTATGTTGTTGTTGTTATAGTGTAACCACTAACTTTCTTGGGTGTTTAATTTTTTTCACTTTTCTTCCAACCCAATCAATTTCATCCTCAGTCATTCGTAAAGAAGCAGATTATACCGTCAACACACATTTCCTCTTCTCATTTTTCTCTCGCGTGTCTTTGGCTTGACACCAACAAAAAATCTCATTTTTGTAACGTAATAAAGCTCAGGACAAAAATTTTGTTTTGAAATAGAGCTGCAGTGATTTAATACTCTTCACGACGAATATGCATCATTTTGACTGGTAGTTGACACGCTTATTTTTATTTTTACTCTTCAAGCGGAAAAGGAATCTATCGTCAAGAAGCAGACAACTAATAGAAAGCAAACCCTCATATCGCCATCACCATTCCAACAAAATCTATATCATTGCCTAAAATGTGATTTAACGAAGAAATAATGCTTTTCAAGGAATTTCTGGAAATGGTTGATATGTTGTCGAATGGTAACTTTTTAATAGCATTTAATGCCAACTTTTAGCTTTAGCTTGGTTTAAGCCCCCATGACAAGCTGTTCCATTGCTCCTGTTCGTGTGTTGTATCTTCATCCGGAAGAATTAAAATCCGTCTCAAGAAAAAAGAAAAGCCTTTCCATTCGCCTGCATGCATGCATCTATGGATCTTGGTTATAGACTGTTGACATAGCTGAATGTCATCATTTTGTTGTTGTCGTTCGTTTGTAAGTTAATCCACTGACTGACTCACTTCACTACTCGTGACTGACTATTGCACTGTCTTGACTCACTCCTCGCATTTTGGTGTTTCATTTCACTGTTTCCCTGTATGATGAAGATTACCAAATTGTGTGCTGACAGGATTTGTCACAGACGTTTTGTTTTTCAGTAAACTTCATGTTGTTCTTTGCAGACTCGTGTCGCATCGACTACATTTTTAAACTGAAGTGGAAACCCGGTAGCAAAAATAAAGAGCAATATTCAATTGGTTAGGGTTAACAATATTTTGTAATTTTACTCATTAAAATCTGTCCACCCCCTCAGTACACAGAAAAATGCAGCAGTTGGGGTCATCTGATAAACATTTCTTTGCTTTGGTATAGGGAATGCATTTGTATGCTTGATGGCAACATTATTCTTAGGAAGGGTCTGTGAATAGCTGAAAGTAAAGATTGTTTCGTGATAACAATTATTTATGGTGATTGCTGAAAAATTAACAGATAATGAAATGTCAAGAGTGCATCTCATTTCCACAAAAATGTTTGTTTGAATTTCGTTCAAGGGTTCCGTTGTATGACCTTTTGGCTATAAATCACCAATGGGAACAATTTATAGCACACGCACTTCCTGTACTCGTGCCTGCCTTTAAAAAATTTCCGAAGTAGTCAGAAAACAATACATATTCTTGTCAGTACTATAATCTACCAATTTGGTTTACTTTATGCATTCCAAAGCTGCATGATTTATTCCGCTACTTCAACTTCACAGATATAAACTTTGTCTATACAAGAATGAGATACAAAAATGACACGTGGACAATATTATGGACTCCCAAGTAAATTAGAAGCTCAAGAATTTTTTTCAATTTCCCTTAAGGAGTATTAAAGTAACGTCCATGAATGTAAAACAGGCGCAGCTCACAGTTTGAGACGCAAAGTTTCTCTCTGTTGTACTCTCTCATGAAATGCTTAAATTAAATTGAATCATGTTCACTTCTTTTATTATTTTTTCTCGTCAAATCCGTCTTTTCACTTTATCACTTGTTCTTTCTTAGTCATTTTTCTTCATTCGTCCAACGTCATCTCATGTCTCCTCATCTTGATCCAGTAGTCTAGTCGGCAGTAGCAATATCCTGTGTGTAGCTTTCCGTCACCGTCATCATCAGTCACTTGACTACCACAAAAGAATTTATAGCCGTGCTGCTCTGTGCATTCCATTATGCACTTGTACTTTTAGCCGACCAAAGTATTATTGTCGTAAAAAGCTGCATTCGTTGCATCACCGCCATCACATTTCATTTTCATTGTCAACAGAATTTAATATGAGGAGTGTTAGCTTTAGCTGCCGTTACTGTCGGTCGACGTTAAGGAAGTAAATCTGCTTTCTTCTTCCTCTTCCTTCTTTCATGAAGCTTTACGTAGAGGCATATAATGCTAATAACTATGCATCGACACGTACACACGTTCTCTTCTTTTAGAGGCTCCCTTATAATAATAACACATCTTTATGAAAAAAGTTTGCTGACTACTCCTACAATATTTGTGTCTGGGTACGTACCGGAATCGTAATAATAATGCACTGCATGTCGGAATGCACCATATCATCCATCCATTTCATTCTCCATTTCCATCAGCCACCATAGAAATGCAACAAGGAACAGATGGATGCAGGGATTTTGGTGGAGGAGTTCAGTACAATGTGGCCAAGTGTAAATGATGAATCAGAAGAGGAGGAAGTGATTTTTCAACAACGGCACACACAAGGAAACATGATGATAAGCCAGAGTAAAAGGAAACGACAGATCCAAAATACTGAAAGTTTCCACTAATATTATCTATAATATGTATGTGTGCGAGTGAGTGATGTGCAAGCCCTGAAAGTGCATCCGTATGGAAACCTGCATAAAACTAGTTTATGTTTCTTATAGAAGATATCAACTATTACCACATGTGTATATAAGTAAACAGTGCCACTACCTCACTTTACTTGACTTTCCTTTGACGATGATGATACTTTTTTTATTCGTTTATGGTAAACTTTATTATGAAATCAGAGAGGAGGAGAGGATGATGTACTCTTTCTTCACAAGATTTGGCATGCCACATCTTTTTGAAGATAAGCTCTTTTCATCGTCATCATCATCACCACAAGCAGTAGTACTAAAGTCGCAACAACGCAAAACCGAGAAAGATGTGGTGTAAATATGATAGTATATTATGCAATATATGAAGCTTTTAAACTATATCATGACGAGAGAGATGTGTTCAATGATGGATTTCATACACAGACAATCGTTGTTTTTCTCAAGATTCTTCTTCACAAGTTTCATCTCTCTCTCTCCGTTTCAGTAGTGCCGGAAGTGTACAGTGCAATCTGATGCACCAGCAGTCTCATAATTTTCCCAGTACTATAACAACAACCATCAACCATCTCCTCTTCATGGCAAACTAAAGGCAGAGAAAGATTTTCTCAAGTTGGCGTAAAAGATTCATGTGAAAATGCCAACAACGTCCTTGCCTTGTCGTCGTCACCGTTCTTCTGTTGCTGCTGCGGTGTATGGAATGCACATAAATGTAAGTAGCGAGGAGAAGTAGCAAAATGTAAACGTATCTTAAAGTTTGTTTGTAGTGGTTTTAAAAACGGTTTTTCAGTCTCCTTCCATCTCGTTAGCTTTTCAGTTTAACCTTGTCCTCCGTGTCGTTTTTCTTGCTGGCTGAGCTAGTGAACACGGGGATCAGTGTGGTATGTAGGAACGGTTAATTTTTTCAGTGTGTCCCTTTCCAAAAACTTGCTTGTTCCATCCATACTCAGCTTCAACCTTCTTAAGTGAAGGAGATGATATTTTTAGAGATGAAGATGAGTGCAAGCTAGAGAGAAGGAGAGGGAAAGAGAAACTCACCCTGACTGAAAAAGAGAAACAAGCTGAAGAAGAGAAAGATGAGCAAGAAAATCTGTTGAGAGTGATGAAAGATGGGGATGTTGAGAGGAGGGAGGAAGATGGAGTGTTGATGTAATAATAATATTGTAACAGAAGCAGCTGCACTCCATGAACCCAGAACCTAAAATTCGTTAATCCGAAAAGAGAGTGGGAGGGGGAGGAAGCATGGGATGGAGGATGGCTATGTATACATACCTTGGAGTATTTAAGCTTTATAATAATAATAATAACCGCACCAAGAGAGAAGAATATTCCATCAGGTATAATGAGTTGAGTGAGTATCATGTAACCTTTGTAAGATTTCCACTTAAATGTGTAGGAAGTAGAAACGGAGAAAACTGAAAGAGTAAGAAGGAAAATTATTTATAATGCATTATTATGTATTAAGTAAAGAGTAATGACAACAAAGCAAACACCCACAGCAATTTGAACTGATATTATGTATCTTTTACCACAAAAACAGGGAAGTATTGAAAATTAGCATGGAGACAAGATGTGGCATGGGAAAAGTTGCAGAAGGTCATGCCACGGTTTCACTTTTACATGAAGGATGAACCTCCTACAGGAATAAATTATTATTTGGTCAGATTTCTAGTTAGAAATTCTTAAGTATTTCGTTATTTCTTGCCTTAAGACACACATTCAACATTGACATTGTGTAGGATGCTTGTATATTAATTAGTAAAAATGAATTGTTTATACGGTAATCATTTTCCCATGACATTTATGAAAGATAATATAACCCCAACCATGTTCTTTTTGTAAACTGGCATGGGTCTATCTTTAGGTTTCGGTGCAAATTCATCATGAAAGTTAATCAAACATTTTCAAAAAATTCAACATAATATGAATGTAATGTTATGTTCTGTAACTTTAGATTTGTATCTGAAGGAATTCTTTTTGATCATAATATTGCCGAGGCGAGGCGATGAAAGGGATGGTTTCAGAGGAGAGCAAAAATATAATAATGGGAAAGCAGCCACGTAACCAACTTCAGATTTATTATTGTGCAAAATTATTAAACCCAATTGTTTTGTACAAAACGATGCAATTAAGATTTTATTCAAAAAAGTAATTCGACGAGGATGGGATTCGAAC
>JAHZMV010005452.1:0-31702 GCA_027743765.1 Coecobrya sp. COE2
CTTCTCCAATGCCGCCAATGCCACAACCACCAAAGGTACTAGCAACATACAAGGGCCCAAAAAATCCATTTGGCGGACAAAGACCTCCTGCACCAGAACAAAATTGGAGACCAAAACCTCAAGTTGGGGTTCCTTCATCAAAGCCTTCGATATCGCACATGCCAAGTGGCGAATTACCCCGTAAAAAACTTCCTGTGGCGTATCCTGGAATTGGAATGCAAGGACGGAATCTGGGTGAGCCTTTAATCCCCGAAGGAGCCAGTAAGCCGAGTAAAACTCCAGGAAGACCTGTCACACAAGGAAATCCGGGTTCAGCTAAGACTCCCGCGGGAGCCCCGACAGCTTCGGGAAGCGGAAAGCCAGGAACAACTCAGCGTCCCATTGCCGGAGGAAAGGCTGGCACTGCTAATAGACCTACTCCAGCGTCGACACTTACAGGAAATGGAAAATCCGGACCTACGGCACGATCACTTCCTGGATCTGCAAAACCAGGAGCGGTTGGTAACGCAAAACCGGGAACGGTTGATAACGCCGATGAGCAGAGTAGCGAAGAACAACAGTTCGTCGTTCACAAAGGTGAACATGCAAAAGGAAAGCTTGTGAAGAAGACTAAAGACAAAGGAAAATAAAATCGCCTAACAATAATTGCTCATAATATTTGGTCATAAAACGGTTTTATTTATAGAATAACCAATATAATTTTCTCTCTGGTTTTATTTTTGTATCTACTCAAATAATACTGGCAACAAGTAGCAATAAATAAATAGTTTCATTAAATTAATTCTGATGAAATCAATGTCTGAAAATAAAATTAATCCATCAGGGTAAATGGGAATTGGCAAAGAAAATAATACATAGATCCATTGTTATCCACAATGTCCCATCATTTGAGGGTGAAAGTTTGTGAAATCCATCAACATTTTTCATATATGTATGAGTGGTTAATAATTTTGAAAACTAAATGAAATTAATTGATAACATCGAATGTGGTGATTTACACGAGTTTTGTATAAAAACTACTGAGCTCTAAAATTACTTTTTAACTAAAACGAAATAAATTAACAAATGGCAATAACACAACAGGTGCATTGTAAAGTAGAAAGTGATTGAAAATAAAATGGAATCAAAAGGGAAGATCATATTATTTTACCTGTCCAATTATATTTAATTAATCGGTGCTTCATCTTTATAAGGAGAAATAGCATGGAGAAAAAATGCACTTCCGGTTCAAGAAGGCAACAGTATCATTTATTGTCATGAAAGAACAGAATGTTCCAAACTAACCAAAAATGTTTAAAAGTAAAGTGTAAGGTTGATTGAATTGATCGAATTAATAATTATTTTTGAAACATTTTATTTGACGCATATATTGAATATATTTTTGACTACACACTACGTAAATTTAATGCACATGTGGTGTTTTTCATCTCTGAAATGTCTTTCTTCAATTTACACAAATTGTTTCATTAAGCCTTTCATATATACGCAAAGAGACACGTAGAAGAGTTCTATATAGAGTTACACAGGTAATTAATTAAACATGGATTATATTTTAATCCGTATTCCAGGTCTTAAATCTACTTAAATATTGCAATAAATGCTAAATAGTATAATATATAGATAGATATATTCTCTGATATGCACTGTTTCATCATGTAATGTAATTGCAGGTTGGATTGATCTTTTCTTGTTCTTGTGGTTAATTGTAGTAAATTAATCAGCAATTTATTTTCTTTCTCTTAAATAGCAAAACATTATGATTATTATTATTATTGCTGTATATACATACATATTATTATATTGGTGGATCATCGTATTAAATTAATGATGTGTGGGTCATTAATTAAACTACCATTAATCTTTGCTACTTTGATTTTTATTAATCTATTGGTATGTATAATGTACGTAATTAGGTATTTCGGTAGCTGAGCTGTCTAAAACTTAAAAATTTAATAGAATATTATTTATATTTATTTGTAATTGATAATAATGTTGTATTCTCTTCCTTAATTGGTAATACCATGCATATTATATAGTAGCAGTATAATAATATGATATTATACAAGTATTCATATTTCTTTAAAATAAATTTTTATCACTTTTTTGAGGATGTACAATTTATAGTATTAATAAGTAATTAATTTTACTATTATTATCTGCTGTTTTGTTATTTTAATTGGTGTTTATTAAATATATAATTATTTTCGTACAGTATTACAAATAGTTTGTATAGTTTTGTATGTGTAATCAAACGTGAGCATTCTCCGAGTGGATGACGACAAAAATGAAATCAATACAAAGGCCAACAATCTACTAACTTTTTATGGGTATTAATCATTCTTTAAAGGTAGTATATTCATTAAAAATTGTTTCTGTTTTTTTAGTTTGCAATATAAATAGTTATAGTTAATCAAGGAGCACTTTCCAATAAGGCTTGCAAATTTCCCTTGTTATAATGTTAATTTATATACCCTTGTCATGCAAGCGCGTGTGCTTCATTCATTATTATTTTTATACATATAAATTAGTAGATTAAAAATCTATATGTAATGTAGTTTAATATGTAGTAATTGCAGTTTGATATAGACCGTGTGTTTGTTAATTTGTCTTCGAAGTACACTGGATTAATTGGTAATAATATGTAAATTATTTTTACGTTGGCGGTGGGTGATGGTGAGCATAGTAGTACGATGATGGAGGTGACAGTAGTAAAGGAATAGGTGATGGTGGTGATAACGGTGGCATATTTTCATCGTAATATTGTTTGGGGTAATAATGGTAATAATTGTTATAAATGTTCTTACAGTATTGGAAGTAGTAGTAGTAATTGCTCCCTAGCATGATCAGTAGTAGAAACGGTAGGAGTTGAAGTAGTTGTATTGGTTTTGGTATCGGTAGAAGAAGAGAAGGACCAGGAGTAATAAAAGAAGGTAGAAGAAGTATGATATTTGGAACTGGAAGTTGTTTGGAAATATCCACCGGAGGAGGAGAAAGTGGACGGCTCATCGTCATCATGATCGTTGTCGCCATCGTCAACATGATCGTAAGACAGACATTGGATTCACTACAAAACTCAAAACTATGATAATAATGACGAGAAGTGGTAGAGAATGGAGAAAGTGAAAGGGAGAAAGGGTAGGAGGAGAGGGGTGGGGATGAGAGGGAGTGTAGGAATAAGAAAGTGAGAAGGAAAAGATGGGAAGAAATGTTATGATAGTTAATGAATGCATGATTTTTGTCATTTTCATCAGCATGCCTTACTGCCAGTAACTGTGCCAGCAGTGCCATCCCCAATTCCAGTGGAATCGGATTCCAGCTCGATGTCAAGCTCATAAGCGTAGTATTGGACGACCTGAAACCAGAGAAGCAACAGATTTAATGTGACAAATCTCGTGCCAATTTTCGAAGCTTTTTTCGAATCTGATGACGGAGTTATGTGATCAATAGTCGATTCATCATGATTTGATTTAACTTGTAACATGATTAATAATCAAAAATGTAACATGCACTATTAATATGGAATAAAAAAGTACGTATTTACCCATACGTAGTAGATCTGGTAAATGGCCACCACGCAGATGACAAAAATCTCAAGCACGCCATAGTGAATGTATGCGTGAAGGCAGACGATTGGTGCGATAAATAGGAGGACGACCACACGGATTTTCACCCAGTGACGGAATTCTGTTGCGTTATCACTCTGCGATAACATAGAAAAATGGTCAGATCAATTTTGGGGAACCAGTTGGATCAGTTTAATAATACATATTTATTGCTTTTCTTACACGATTGACAGCGGAGAGAAGATGCGAACCTAAGAATGTTTCGATTGCAAAATAGATCACAAATGTGATCCATATCACTAAATTAACTGCTCGGTAACCTACAAGAAAAAAAAAGTTACACAGCTTTCATTACTTTTTGAATTTATTCTTTCTGTCAAATCCAAATTAATTATTTTTCAAACATCCATTATTATCTTATATAGCATGAGCATATACTATCTTATATCAGATCAGTGTGTGGTGTCAGCTCGTTCTTAGAACTGATGCTTGCCACCCATCATGCACATTCATGAGCCCAATAGCTAATAGATATATCAACCAGAAATACAGCATGAGAGCTCGGGCATTTCTTGAATTGTTGAATTGCTTTATCGGATTCAACGTGTATATTATAGAGATGAGAAACAAAGCATGACAGGGAAAATATTTTTGGCAGTGACGTAGAAAGAGCATGCTGGTTTCTGTGCTACTCTTTCTGTTTCTCTCCCAATTTTCTTTTCCGATCTCGCCTCTCCTGCTCATCGAACAGCACACGAGACGACTAGTGTCTAGCAATAAGCCAGGCTGAATGAGCTTTCGAACAAAAACCATTATAGAAAAAGGCAACGACCTTCATTTTTATATCTTATTGGTTCGAAACGTACTACATTTCAAAAGTGATTTGAAATAGGAAAATGTGCAGAACAGTAACAACTGGACTACGACTATAAGAAATAAACTCATCTTTAGAATCTTTCTTTCTCTCTCTATCATCTAGACTGCTTCATTCTCATAATGTAGTTCCGATCCAAGACAATATGCCAAAAATTTTCCCGTAATTGCTTCTGCAAAACAATTTATTATGTGTGACACCAGCAACGACATCTGATGCAAGGGATTTCGAGAAAGTAGTATAAAGGGCATAGAGAAGGCAGAGAAATGGGAGTATTCCCACGGTTTTTTCTTCCTTGCTTACCTAATGGATATGATTCTTCTAAGGCGACGGTAATGGTCCAAGCGGAAAATATAATACCAAATATGACGCATCCGGCAAAATATAACTGTAGAAAAAAACCATTCAAAGAAAATTTATTTCAATTTTGTACAAAAAAAGTTTTCATAGCGCTGTAGGCAGATTCGCCAATACTAATTATTCGTTGTATATCCTGAGTACTTACAAGATTAAAAAAGAGTAGAATATAAACGCCTGCTTCAGCGGAGCAGCAAAAGCACGGATTAATCATCAGTTATAATCTCCTATCACAATCCGATGCCCTTTTGCTCCAAAAAGTTGATTTAGTGACCACTGTGATGCGGCCGGCACTTTTCTCTTTCCACGTCACCTCGAGTCGCGTGGTGGCACGCACAAGACCACCACACACAAAGAAAACTTTTTCCACCTCCAACCAACACCTACACACTTCTTCTTTTATCAGCTACTGGACGCCACCATAATCCGGAGGAGGGCTATTGTGACACCATACAAAATCATTACTACGATGATCACCACTGCATAAACTGCGGTGCTTGTTTTCACTACTACTCCACCGTCTCATTTCACCTTCACCTTTCAATTTCTCTGTTACATTTTTCAACAAATCCATCACATTCCAAAAAGGAAATAAAAACTAAAAAACCCCAACACGAACGAAAAAATTTTTTTGCACAAAAACTTCAGCCGAATCCGTTCATGATGACGATGTTTTCAGACTGAAATCCTAAAAGTTGCAATTTTTTTATACTAAAATGTATACAATTTTCGCACTTTTCTCTTTGTTTTAAGGCACCACTTTATATGTACAGGTTTTGGAATTTCCAGAAAGGAAATATCCTTGTCTCAGTCTCTCTCCGTTTTTGCAGACATGAATCCTGTCGTGTTCTTCATTCCCCCTGCATCTTTCCTACTTTTTTCATGCAATTTTTTTCTGCATAATATCCATTATGTGTGGCAGTGGTGTGTGTACTCTATAATAATAGCAATATTTCTTCTCTTTCTGGCAGTGATCAACACACAACGACCATCACCACCACACCACTGCCACTAAGCACAATGCAATGTTGTTGTGTACTGCTTTCTTCTTCCGCTTCATGAATACAACCAAAGTAAGTGCAACCACGTTGAAAAGAATTGTAAGAGTGGAAGTGGAAGGAAAGAAGCCTGAAGAAAAGAAAGGGGAAAATTTCCTTGACTTTTACTTTAACTCGCTTTACTTCCCTCTTTCTTTCTTTTAACTTACTTTTTTTTTCAAGTCTCCCTTTCCCTATATTGTTTTTTCCTTTCAACCATCAACCATGAATCGTCGTCGTCATATCATATACACAACATATCACGGTCGTCTTTTTTTCTTTTCGTGTGATCGTTACTTTTTTCAAGGACTCGTTTCCTTCAGTCTGTAGTATTTAGTAAAAGCGGCAGTCAGTAGTGCAGCAGCATTTTCAATAGTTTTGTACTTGGCTTTCCCGTCTTATATCGTGATGATATGTTTTGCTGGTGTACTTTTTTCACTGCATCAATTTTCCACAATCACGCTAGCACCGCTACCACCACCACCACCACATACACCACTTTTCATATAACATTATTTAAGTAAGTAGCACCACCATCACCAAGCAAGCACCATTGTCCTTGTACTCCCACTGGCTATTGTTCTTCTCTCCTTTAGGAAAGCTCATTCATGTACCACTTTTACCCTGCCAAACCAACACGATATACCGATGCCGACTGGGTTTCCTTCTTGTTCAAAAGACCAAAGGAGTACCTATGCACACAGGATAAAAAATACACCTTTAAAAATGGCTTTGATCATGATGATCATGCTGATCGAACGACACCAATAATAACTGTTTAGTTTAGCGATTTATTACATTGCTGAAAGCGTTTTCTTAAACCGAGCGTGAAATTTGTATGCATGTCTGTCCGTCTAAAATGTTAATTTTAGCGAAAATGCGTGCTATATTCGAAACAAGAAAGGGAACGATTCTATAGGTTTTTTCATGCAAAATATGCTGACAAAATTTACTTATTTTGGGGGTCATACTCTTGGGGAAAGTGTCGGTGGAAGTTTATTAGGATATTTTTTTTGCATATGACATCTGACACGTTAAAACACTTTTAGTAACGCTTCAATGATCGCTATTTTGACAACAACACTTTTCCTTTAAAATAATATACCTAAGTAGCTTTGCAACACTTATCGTATTCAGCGACGTGATGAAGATCGCTTTTCATGAAGGTTCTGTTTGCTTACGTGTAGGCAAATTACCAACATAGGAAAACCAAACACAACAGTCATGCTTTCATTTCATTCTTTTTTATTATTATTATTATTCATGATACTTCAGATCTGTTATTCTTGTACAGGATTTTTTTCCCGCAAATGTTATATATACGCCTTCTTCCCTATCTATATCTCTTAATCGATTTCGAGCGGACATTTTACGGTAAAAGAAAGATGATACATAGTGCAAAAAATAGACACATACACACACTCACTCGTTAACTACAGGCATGATATATTTGACTGACAAGACTGAGCTTTTTTTGTTGTTCCCTTGATCTTGATCGTGGACGCCGTCATTATTATCGCCATCATCATCGGAGCAACGTCGTTTTTCATGATGTCGTGTCGAATTACCGGTGCTGTGAGCTTGGTAGCTACTACTACTACTGCAACCGTTTCACTTTATACTACTAAACGCTGGTTTCTTTTCCGTTTACTTTTCGGCACAACCACTGTAAGCTTCCGGTTCTTCCTGTTCTCTGTATACACAATTTTGCATGACTATTATTATTACTTTTTTAGCATGTTTTACCACGATCCGGCTGATAATAATGTGACAATGATGATGATAATGATAAATTGCTTCATAAATAGGCTATAGAAAAAAAGTGCTGCTTTTGTTTCGTGTAGGTTTCATAGGATTTTTTTTCTGTTTGCTTTGCTTTTTCCTTCTCAGTTTACAAGATTGGCGTTTGGCCTTCTATAAAAATAGGGTTCTCAAGTTTCTCCTTTGCTGTCTTTCTCTTGTATTGTCCCTACTACTACTATTAGTCGTTTATGATGATGGTAAGTGTGTGATAATGTATGACTATCAGCATGCCTGGGGGATGCCAGATGAGAATAATAATTCGGTTGAGGAAGCACTAGATTACTATCAAACTGTGTGTATGATGATAATAATATATTTCTTACAAGTTTGCAATGCGAATCTCCTGATCTGATCTCTATCCCATTCTCTTGCTCACTGACTGTCAAATGAGTCACTTTTGGAACAGCTACACACACGCTGAAATTTTGCATTTGTTTGGAACGAACGGCTACCAGTATAGATTGAATCTATATAGTCTCTGCTTCTAACAAAATGTTGGATATCTTTTAAGCATGCATGTTTACTCTTTTATTAGGCGAATATCATCAACATAGTATCAGACAAAGAGTGAAAGAAGGATTTTCTGGGTGTCAACTAACTAAAAATATATATTATCGGGAAGGAAAACCTGTTTCCAATGACTTACAAAAGAAAAAGTGTATGGGTGGAAGTAAAATGGATAGAGATGGGTCGGTTGGATGCATACAAAGTTTGGTCTCTCTCTCTGGTCGACATACAAAAACCGGCGTTACGGATCTCATCGATGAGATAGTGCGGAGCGGTGCAAAGGACAAGCTTGTGTTTATCTTGGAGGAGGTAACACTACTTAACGCTGATGTTGATAATGACGGGGATGATATGGCATAGTCAATATGTAGTCTTTCCTGTACAGTCATGCTAAACAAACAAACTTACAATTTTCTCTATAGTTTATAGAACTGATGGTGGTAACAGTATCCTAATCTAATAGTGGTAATAACAAGTTGAAAGCATGCAACGATGTGTGTGTCGTCTTGCACTATGCGAAAGTGTGTATTTATGTCACAACAAGAATAAAACCGATTTGAGTAAATGCTTTGGCGTGGAGGACAGAAATAGCCTGAGCAGTTTTTTTTCAGTGTTGCTGAGAATGATGACGGCCGTGTAGGATGTAAAGCTTATCTATGTATAATGCATAAAATTATAGTTTATTAGTAAGTAGACATGTACTTTATTTGCATCAAATGCTAAGGCTTATCATCAAGTTAAGCTACAAAATTTATAGCAAGTCAGTGCAATACTGAATCGAGATTTGCAAAAACTGCTACTGCAACAAAACAAGTCAAAATAATAAATAGCTATGCAAAAAAATAGTGCAAATAATGCACGTGAGAGAAAGAGAAAAGTCACTTTTTTTTCTCTCTATGTCACACAAAAGGCTTTGTGGTTGTTTTGTCATTGAAATAATCCTTTTGTAATTCCCTTTCGGTTTCTTTTCATGTTTGAAAATTTACATGCGCTTGAGCTATTCCTTTCAATGGAATTCCATGTAAACTTCTTCAAACGAATAATATTTTATCTGATGCATGTTGAAATATTCTCTCCGCTAAACTAAAGACAATTAAGAATCAAGATAATTTTTATAATGCAATAATATATTGTTATGTAACTACTCTTGTAACAAGAAACATGTGTACTTTCTAGCCAGTTTTATTACCTAAATATATATGTACCTTGGTGGGTGCTCACTGAAATTGGCGATAAAAGTAACGTATCAAGGGCCAAATAGAGATTTGTAGAAAATGATAGCGACACTTTTTTACACAGGGGCGTACACAACTCGTGCTGCTACTTGTTTCTTGTTGAGATAATATGCATTTTTTATTTCGTGATCTGTGCCAAAACCAAACACAATAGTCACTGTCCTATACTCGGTTCACGACGATGACGAGAAGAAATGAGACTGAAAATTTGAATGGAAGTGGATAAAAATTGTGACCAATCGTTTATTTCTTTTTTTCCGTGTTGTTCACTCGTAATAATCCATATTAACCTCCTTTTAGTATGCATTTCACTGGGTTTCTACATTTCATTATATTATTATTATTTTGCGACGAAGAGAGAAAAAGTACATTTTTCCAACTACTTTGTGTACTACTGGAATGTTGAATATTATATCAAGTGTGTGTGTGTGCTTATGCATTAGCAAAAACGCCAAGAGTGCAACCAAATAAGCTATGCTTTCTACACGCTGCTTTTATTAAGCAGAGAGAGTAATGTGTGTAGAGTGATGGAATAGAGAACAAAGCGTTTTGCAAGTTGTTTGATGTTGATGATGACCATGTTCTGTGTAGTAAATAGGTAAAAATGCTTTGCTTTCATGGTGGTAATGGGAATCTTGGTGAAAACTACTTTTAGGTAATGTGTGTAACAACACAAAGTACTCGTGCACACTTTATACCTACATACATTACACGAACATAAGCCGATTTCTGCATAATCTGCATCCAAAATGCGTTCATTATTCCAAGCAGCAACTTTGGTTTTGTTTTTGCACAAAATTGGATGCATAAATGGCTCAACTATTATTACACAGAGTACTTTCTGTGCGATGTAGACATTTATATAGGCTACTACTGCATAATAAGTGGGTTTTCTCTTTTTCTGCTGTGCTATTCCGGAGAAAAGAAAAGTGGCGAAACTTTAGGAGAATGGCGATGCTATCATATTGTAATCACGCTGATGATGGGACTGACAAGAAAAATTGTTCAATTTTTATGCGTTTATTACAATGTATAGGATATAATAGTGTTGCAGAGTTGCACTTAGAAGAGGACCAACAAACAAAGGAATTACGGAGCACTATAAGACTGCCGTACCTTCATTGAGCCATGTGCATTCCAGGTTTATATACACGAACGATCAGTTTCCATAAAAAGTAGTGGGCATGGATGAATAGATATGTACATAAGTGGTGATGATGATTATTATATTATTACCATATATGCTCTACTATTTCACTTAGGTATGTTCGTTCATTCCCATTTATAAAGGTGTATCGTCAGTTAGTGTGGCTATTATCCTTTTTGTGACCGAGAAAGTCGGTGAAAGCATACACACACGGCCTGTGTGGTATAACCTTTATGTAGAAAATGGTTAGTGCCTATGGTGGCGGTGGTGGTTTGTATGGGAGGGCGGATGTGGTAGGTAGGCAAGTTGGTAGGGATTTGTTTTCTTTTTCGAGTGAATGTTGCCTGCCTGTGCCTCCTTTGTTCATTTTAATTATGATGATGAAATGAAATGCACTTTATGGCTCTGTTTCACGAGCTCGCATGCCATCGTTTTCATGGTTCTCTAGTAGTAGGCCGTATAATGCTAATAAAATAAAACCATCTATGCAATCATCCGTCCATAAAGGAAATATAGCAATTCCCCATTTTTGTGTGACGAGTGTACAAGTGAAGTCATAGTAGGTGTTTTATACACTTTCTCCTCTCCTTTGAGATCCATTTTACACCATTCCCAGATCCGTCCGTTTGACCTCCCCGACTAAACCTTTCTAGTTTGTATTGTAATATTCCTGTTGTGATTTCATGATTAAATAATTATTCATAAATAAAATGCTGCTCAAAATTTAATTTTCCGTAATTTAATTTGCTCTGGTTTTCCGCAATTAAAATCCTATTGGCTATATATATGTACTCATTCCGGAACATCTTTACTGTATACAACAGTTGTGTGGTTTTCTATATGCCCAGCTATATTTTCACATGACCCCGAAAACCGTTATTCTCATCAAAACATCATTTTCCCGACCTCTTTAGTGTCGAAACCCAGACTAAATACAGTTATGATCTGAAATTACTACCATTTCGTTTCCTTGCTCCGGTCCTTAGTGTCTGCAGTCCCAAAACAACAAAATGTCAATCTCACTACTCAATTCATCATTTCTGCTAACCTACATTTCCAATGTCTTTGCATACCTACCTACTTACATTTATAATATATATAGGTAGATATATTTTATATTTTGTTGTACTTTACGTGCATATTCCATTTTCAAACAAAAAAGTATGCAAATAAGTGATTCTTTGCAAAAGAAAGTTGAAAAAAAGCCGGTGGTTGACCTTGCATCGATATTTCATGAAGGTATACTTTGTAAGGATCAGCACGCTGATTATTATTATGGCAGTAGGGTAGTGTAATAAGTTATATGCACCCTTTTCTGGTGTGAATAGTATGTCTCGTGGAAATTTGTACTACCTAATGGTTAACTTTTGAACACGACCAAACGCAAACTTTGTACTACTACAAGCTTTCTTTTTTACTTTTTCTTTGTAAGCGGCATGGAGTCAATATAGGTACGTTATACTACCACCTTATTATACCATCATCGGGTGTGGTAATTTGAAACTTGCGTGTCATACGTATATTTTCCTTTTCACGGAGAGTATAAAATCATCATATTATCATTTGCATCTTTTTCACTCCAGCACCACCACTACCGGCATCACCTTTCTCCATTGCTATTATACCCAAAGAACCAGAAAAGGAATAATAATAAGAAGAGTGAACACAGAGGGAAAGAGAGAGGAACACTCAATACATCACAATACACAGTCGGTGGGATCGACGACAAAAAAGTAAATGGATCATTATTACAACTACCACACCAGTGCTCCTAAACACCCTCATAATATTTATTTAACATACCTATTTTTATTGTCACAGGGAAATATTTTTTATGCTGTGATAAATAAAAGTACATATGTACATAATACACATATCTTCGCATAAACAATACATTCAGCAACACAAAAAGAAAGAAAAAAAACTTTCACCGGCGGATATTTTCCCTTCTTCCCTGGCATCAGTCAAGACTAACAACCCAAAAGAAGCTATGTATATGTACTGTGTTTGTGTAACAGAGTGCAAGCGACAAAATCTGAACAAAGCAATTTTTCCATGCATCATGCATATTGACAATGTATTTAGTTTTCTTGTTTCTTTTTACAATATTGCCAAAAAAATCCGTTTTCCCTTTTGGCTAGAACAAAGTACACTGCTGCTGCGGTAAAGGGTTTCACGAAAGCTTAAAGGCTACCATGCGGCATTTAGTTAGTTTACTTACGATTATAGTTTACAAGGTTTTTTCATGCATATTATAGTATTCCTGCTGACTGAGCATATTTGCCAATGAAAAACTTTTTTTTTCTTTGTACGACATGCATATACATATGTGTGGTTCAGCTTTTCTTGGTTGTTTTTTTGATACGATGATGGGGATGATGTGCAAATATGTTGTGTACTTTAAGGTTTGTTCTACGTGCTAACAACACGCCTTTTCACTGTGGGTAATTGGTACCTAGAATTGAATACATTTTTATATAGTGCATTATTGTGATCCGAGTATAACGTTAACGCTTTCTCTCTCTTTCTTTATATCGGCCTTTTCTCTTATACTTTCTTCCTTGACATTTTCATAGAGAAAGAATGATAAAGGAGAAAAAGAGAATTGGTTCCAAATACATTATATAACAAAGTATACTTTAAGGTTTTACTTTCCTCACCTGAATATTTTTAAGCAATATACATGAACACAATATAAATACATAATAGCTTACATTGACTATGAAAAAATAGTGTAAGATGTAAGTAGGTATCAACATGAAATATGATACATAAGAGAGTAATTTAAAGGAGTGATGAAAAACGTAAATAATGCATAATATTTATGATACACATACTCCATAAAGTAATTGTAGCATTATAAACAATTGATTTTTATAGGCAAGGAAAGTGGAAAACAAATGCTTATTTGTTGATGGTTAAATGTGTAACTGGGATTAAGCTAGGTCCGATGGACTTTCTCTTCTACTGAATTATTTACATTACACTTACTTACATAATGGCCACTCTATTTCTGATTCGTGTTGTTAAGAATGTAATTAAAAATCTAGCAATGTTTTCCAATGAAGATTGTCAGATAACATTTTATCAATTTTCCTTTTTACTTTTAGTCTACTACCGTGTCGATATTATTATGAATCTGGTCTCAAAGGCTATTTTTTTCAATAGGGAATCTAAATTCCAGGGTAAACCTCTCTACTAAACTTATTTCTGGCGTGATATAAATAGAGAAGAATTCAATCATTCAAACATGGCATCAAAATATATAAATAAATTATGATGTATTCATGTAACCAAAATAGCAAGACACAAAGAGCAGAGAAAACTGTGTACTCACCTATGCGAGCATTGTTCACATAAATAACTTAACCTATTGCCCGGGTTAGTTGACAATAAATCATTCATACATTTTTCATTAACACACGGCGTAGTCGCTGTAACTGAAATGAGTGGCTATACATTTTTCCCAAAGTGTCTACTCATTCTTCGAAGAAAATTGGTTTTCTCACGGCACGGCACTGCATCGTTGCGTTTTTCCAACAACATATCGCAAATCTCACGAATTTACGACGACGGATAGACCTACAATTTATACGTGTTTCATGCTGCCCCACTACCAAACCTGATGCTACAAAATAATATACAACTATAGCAATTCCAATTTAGCCTGACCTCTATTTTGCACGGTACAAACTCGTTTATTGTTTTCATCCAGTAAATGACATGTCATGATGATGTAGCTTTATTTCTTGGTCTATGCTACAGCAAAAAATGGCATAATAGACCTTCTCTTTAATTTGGTCCGGACAAAGAGATGTCATGTAACATGTCAAATGACGGCTTGTTACTTTGTAACGTTTCACATAGGTCATCATCATGTAGTCATCCATCAGTAATTTCACACCTGACATTGACACAGCCCCAATCATTTCTGGGAAGGTACTGCATAGTACCTGTGTACAAAGTGGTCATGGGAATTCTCCTCTCTCTGCTCCAGTGTCCTATACCCCTCGGATTTGACATAATAGCATGGAGGAATCCGCCCTTTCCTCCTTTTCTAAATTTTCTGGTGAAGTTAGTTGAGTTCATATTTTTCGATTTCAGTATACTTTTTTCTTCTGGTATCATCATACCAGGCAAAGCAGACTTTCATCTTTTTTGTTACTGTATTGCAGGGCATACGATACATTTTTCAATCATTTTTGTAAGAGCTTATCTTCACACACCTTCCCTTATTTTGTTAACATTTAATAAAAATGAGTACTCATACTAATCGTCATCGACAATCACAATCCCGTCGCCAGTCGCACGTTACTAAAAATCGGAATCATAGGCAAAGTCAAGGAGCTGTAGATTCCAATCATAATTACGATGACGAAGCGGATGTTGAAATCGACAACTTCCAGTTGGACTCAGAAGTGGCCGAAAAACTTGTCACTTTGCAAGGAAATCAAAAGGTTGCCTTCCTCTCCGGTTGTGAACGCCAATACTACCCAGAACAACCCGGTCACAATAAATTTGCCTTAGAATTTCAAGCTCATCTTGCCGATCCCACGTTACCAGCACCTGAATACTACAGATCTCCATTCGATGACCGTTTAAATAAGCCGATTTCCAAGAAAGGTTATGGCATTGGGGGACTTTTAGGACCAAGATTTGCTCCACTCCACGGCCAAGAGGTGCCTGCCCCAAATCAATACCAAGCGCAGGTGAAAGAAGTACTCACAAGGCAGCACAGATTTCCTCCTTCTGTGTGGATGAACTACGGTTTAATCCAACCAGGAGATAAGATTTGGGATGAAAAAGTAAGCAGAAAGTTATTCACTTTGTGGGGGAAATGTCATCAAATAAATGTGGCATTTGGAACCTCTACAAAAGAACCAAGATTTGGAAAAGTTCCGAAATGGAATTTAACAGGGTAGGAAACCCATTTTAAAGAATTTCATACATTAAATGGATTGTTATGAAAGTTTGACTCTAACATGTAGCTTTACTTTATGAACAGCCCAGGAAATTACACAATTCGACAGTTAAAAGTTGATTCGCCCCGGGTTTTCAACGGTTTTCTAGGAGGGCCCACTGTTTTTAATCCTTCTACAAAACTTCACTGTTCTTACGGCCCCAAAGATAGATGTCTTGAATGTGATACGGAGCTAATGGGAGAACGAGATTATTACCGTGCTCGATACAGGGTGAATCCAATTGAGTTAAAGCCCACTACTATTGACATTGAAGACATGGAAGAGCTTAATATGCTTCCTGACGAGGAGGGCCAGAAAATGAATGCCATTAAGAAAAAGGACGAAGAGATGTTGCAGAGCAAAGCAAAACGTGTGCTTCTTTGCAGAACTTGCTATTGTAAAGCTCTACGTGGAGAAAGCCGTTTTTGGAAAACAAGGGCGGAAGTACTGTGGCTTTTTGAAAAGACTCGACACTGTGGGTATTTACACGAGCATAATGGTATTCCTGAATTCACTTTAAAAGCTTCATGTTACTGGACAAGGAGACTAGCTCAGAAAGAAGCCATTCTGAGTCGACATTATCCAGACAAGTGCGAAAAGCGGGTCATAGAAAGGAAGCAAAGATATCAGTCGTGATTGAATGAGCAAATTATATTTTGTAATTATGTACTAATGTATAATCATCTCACGTAATATTTTTCAGAAAAAGGAAAAAAATATGCAATAATGTTATTTAATATTTAGTACAGAGAAAGTGAAAATGTGATTATAATGATGAGATAAAATATAGAAAATAAAAGAAATAAAAGGGTAGATTTTGTATGTCACTGCAAGAAAATGTCTTTGTTAGCCTTTCTTTTTTCCTTTCCTTTCTTCTACGTTAAGGCCACAATAGCCCCAGGATGAACCGTCTTCTCCAGTGTAGCACCATTTGTACTTGTAACCGTGATTTCCACAAGCATGTTCATGCCAACAGCGACGACCTCTGTAGTCGTGCTCTTGCTTCTTGGAACAGTAGTCCCAGTACGCTGCATAATATCATTTTTACAAATTAAATATGAGTCTTTCTAAATCGTAATTTGTGAAATTACGAAATGTTTAAGGGAAAAAAATCATTTCTCACTGATTCCAGGTAAGTCTGAAGTTGGATGTTTTGCTTCACACCAGTTGTAGCTGTAACCACGCTTGCGACATTCATTGGTACAAATGTACCCTAAAAGATTGACGGGTCAGTAACAACTTATTTAGAAAAAATGACTCAATTGTTCTTAGAAATTGTTTGTTGTTTTAATTTTTTATATTGTGTTATGTATTGATATTATGAAACTTACCATAAGAGCCTAAATGTATTTGCCCTTCCTCCAAATCTTCTTGCGCTAAAACTGACACGGCAATAAACGTAAGTGTGAAGGTCAGAATTGTAAATGTAATTAGCAAGTTTCTTTTAGACAAAGCTAACATTTTGAAAGTGTTTGTGCACAATTCTTTGTCTGGAAATTTATGCCTTTTTAATTACATATATTATGCCACGGCAAAGGACAGAATAGCAATATTATGTAAATATTGGTTTTTGTGCAGATAAGACAGGTTTACTGGACCGTCCCAGGGTAAAAGGATTACTGACGCAAACATGTTATAATTAATCATGTAGGTGATTAGGTGGCCATCATGTTATTAATAATTAAAACCTGTTTATAAATGATGCTTTAGTATAGATAGACTAATTGGGTCATACAATAAATAGAGTGGATCATAGTATGATCTTGAACCTGACCTGTCCTTCATCCTTGTTGAAATGTCATTTATCTGCATATATTATAAGCAGTATTAGTTTTATATAAAATCCAATATTACCTAGCATTATCGAGTCGAGGACAAATAAAATACATATAGGCAGACACTTTGCAATGCTTGTATCACAGTACCCCAATGTATCTAATAATGACAATTTCATCAAATAAATTGCTTTTTAACTGAAGTATCGCAGCTCTCAAGTATACGCTATGGCCAAGTGAGGCTAAATCTGATTATGATTGATTATGAGATTTAATATGAGTTAGATATTCATATTTTGAAGCTACATTAAATTAGGACCATAATCCAAAAGCATTTAACAATTATAGCGCTCGCCAGACAAAAATGCATAGGTACATAATGTTATTTACTTTATTACTACTGCAGTAGCTATTTGAGTTCCACGTGGCTTTGCAACAAACTTGGCTTGTACTTATATAATTAATAAACCTAATTTTTGAAGATGACGACCTTAATCCTAGCCTTAAATATTGTAATACCTAAAATATATGTCAATATCGCCAATGAATGAAATATTTTGCCTGTAGCATTTTTCATTTGAAGAAAATTATCGTTAATTTCCCATCATGTCAACTAGTGCAAGCCTTAATGGTACACACGATGATGTCATTGTCATTTGAAGATGCGTGTCGGTAAGCAATAAACGCATCAATCAACATTTTATTCTCAAAAGCAGCATGAAATGACTCTTGTTGAGATATTGCAATGTGCAACTAAATTTATGCAATTATTATGAATTGAAAAAAATTCTTGGACAACAATGAACAATCATCAAACAGCAAAGCATCATCACTCTCACTGATGATATTTTGAAAACCTATAAGCATTTTGAATACGAGTTTCAATGAATGGAACTATCGTAATGGTATACCACATTGTGTAAAAATGATTGCAGGTGACCTTCAACAATACTAAATTCATTGGCAACAATGTGCTAAAAAAGTACAATGTCATACAGTCCTTATTTAGTAATACGCATGTAAACTGTGAACAAAGAAGAGCCCGAGTATAGAAAGGGAGAAGGGGAGAGTGCGTACCCGTCGTACCCCTTAATTCATTAATAACAATCATTTCTAATTTTTTTTTGCATAGGAGCATGTTTGCTCTCTTGACTAGAATAATTTAAAATAAAAAATCTATTATGATCATATAAAAATAATATTAAAAATGCATACACACACACATGGGTTCGTATTCAATAAAGCCAATCAATAGTAGATTACAAGGTCTATTATTGTATGGAGATGTAATTAGCAAGCTCATTTTTCAGAAATGAAATATGTGGAGAGAGACTGTACATAGTAATATAATAGGTGCTGTACATTCAACAATGTGCGTAAAATAACATGATGATAAATGATGGTATCAAGATGCATGTCGTGAACTGGACACAATAAGGAAGTTGAATCTAACTCGTGGTCAGTAAATTGCTGTTGATCGCTGTACAAAATTACGATGCAAATAAAAGTTACACAATCTTTGCAGAGTTACCAGTTTGCATTCGAAACATTTATTAGTGTTTATCATAAGCTTGCCGAAAACACACTGGGAAACGTGATTTGTGCATAAGCAGTTAAAATCTCACACCAAAATGATCAAACTGGTAAGTCGCATTAAATAAACTGTGTCTGGCTAATTTCTAAATGCTTGGAGACTTGCACCGTTAGATTTTATTTTACGGATCTTCGCTTTATTGAGGCGCGCTTTATTTATGGAATATGCATATTATCATGTTTATTTGTAGGCAATAGCGGCGGGGATAACCCTGTCAGCAATCCTATGTGGAATGATGACACTCCGTTCCAGCGGCTTATTTCCGAGCAGCGGCAGCAGCAGAAACAGCCTTGGGATACTGAGTGACATCAAAGAAATATTCGGTTTGCGCCCACTTGGTGCATCAAATTCTCAACTTAACTCCAAATCCGGTGAAAGTCCTTCCTTTTCTTATGCAGGAGAAGGAGGATATCTTCCTCCAAAGTCTGATGAAAACGATGATAATTCAAATATGACATTCAGAATCTTCATTTTACCAACTACTACGCCCACTAATTCTCCCAACACCTCAACAACTTTACCAACAACGACATTGCCCTCCTCGTCTACCTCACAAGCCTCAACAACTACAACCACCACATCTACAACCACTACTTCCACCACCACACCTTCTTCCACAGAAAAACCAGAATTAAAAGAAGAAGCAGTATCCGAAGCTACAACTGTCGCCTCCACCTCATCATCTCCCACCCCATATTCATATCAACAAGACCCCAGTCCCGCTTTTAAAATCGACCTTATCTGGACCACTCTTTCTCCACCTTCTCAAATCAGTTCCGAAAACCAAGTGGGTCTCAACCAAAATCCAAAAGCGGCAGCAAGCGGCCAAGGATCTGGACTTCCCAATAACGGCCTATATCTCCCTCCCAATAAAGAATACCTTCCACCCTCGTCACAACAATAACGCCCCCAAAACTCATCATAATTTATTAAAATGCCATAGTCATAATCATAATCAATTTCAATTCATAAAAAACATTTCCCATTTTTCTTCTTCCAATTTCCAAATCACTCCATTCCCCCTCCCTTCCCGTTTCCATCATCCCCACCCCCATGAAAAACCGAAACCTTCTGAACGGAAACGAACCAGACAAGTGGTCCAACGCGGAGGAGTGCAATGGTCATTGTTTCACGAAGGAGGGGGATGGGGCATTGTGAGAATCTGTCTAGTAGATTGAGCAAAACCTGCTGATATTTTAGAGTATACGCCTATCAACGCAAGTGCATCTGTTCTCTATTTTTCTGTGCAACTGCTTTCTAATGTGAAGTGTGAATGCGAGTGCAGGTGTATGTTCGTTCATTTAACTTAAATGAACAATAAACTACCTCTCTGGTTTCAAAAGACAATCTCTTAATTAAATAGAGTTATTTTTAGTACACCTTGTTAACTTTGTAATAATTGGCACTAAATCAACTAGAGACAAGGATCTGATATATCTTCTTGCTCTCTAGCTGCCAACTTAACTGTTAAAATTATAAACTATGCTGGTAATATAAATGAGTAGTTTAATTAACTAACACATCTGTATAGATAGTTAGCATGAGAGAGGGTATTTAATTTATGATTGTGGTGATGTATCGGCAGTGATTTTTTGGGGTGTAACAAAAGGTGCTTTTTAAAGAGAAGGTTGGAAGAGTAATTAAATTATTGTTAATACTATAAAAAATAATTAAGTAGCTGAGCAAATTTTTGTGAAGGGAAAGATACCCACCACCACCAGTTAATAAGGAGGTGGTGGTTTTTTAAAGGTGTAATGTGATGATGTATAGTTAACGGTAGGAAATTTAGTATAAATTTTGGTAGTAGAAGCAGCAATAATGATGAAAAATATTCTAGTCTAGAGTTTATACTACGTTGGCTATTAATTAAGTGTATTAAGTTTAAATACTAAATGTATAAAGAGGATTGAAATGGGATGATATAGTGGTCAACTTTCTAAATTGCTTTTAAGAGAATTTAGACAGGTTTCCTAAAGCAGACGGTTAAAAATGTTGTTTGAAATCGTTTTAAATAAAGGTTTTATAATCTAATTTATTTTAAATATTGTGTAGACAAAAGCATATTTAGGTGTCTTATTATTATTATTATTCTTTGTAAATGGAATACAACACCAAAGAGTTATGCAACGATTACAAAGTTGAAAGATAAAAGACAAGCTGTAATTAAGCCAAAAAAGTTAAAGAATTTAGTCATTTACGGGGGGAGCATTCATTACTGTCGATATAAACATGTCTGAATTGAAGAAGACACAACAAGCCATTCACGAAGGTTTCATTTGTGCAAAATGTATGAGATCCTTTTCTGGAGTTCCTGAACTGATAACACATTATGAAAAGTGTCAGCAAAAGCCGTTGGGATATGAAGAAGGTGGGAGTAAGGAAACCAATTCCTTGAAAGGTTTTCTGGGGAAAGCAAAACAGAAGCTGTTGAATGATTCTGGTCGGTTTCTGGACTCACAAGTTCTGAATCAACAACTCCTTCAGCATCAACAACAGCAGCAGAATCAGAGAGGTGGTTCCCAGGAGAAGGGGTCCCCAACGGGAAATGGAGTCTATTTCAATACATTCCAAAATGTGGAGGTTAGCGGAGTGGCCAGGAGTCATTTTGATGAATTCCGAAAAATCCGATCTGGTCGTTTGGAACGATACGCGTCGGAGGCAAATAAGCTCAAAATAAGACTTTCAAAATTGGTGCGGGGATTGGAGAAATTTCCTAATTTACTGGCAAAGTCACCGGGTGGGCGTAAGTTGAAAGAAAATTTCGTATCATTAACAGTTTCCATTTCATTATTCTTTACTATACTTTCAAATTGCTTATTAATCGTTTTTTTCTTCTTCATTTTCACAGTTCAAGATTCTGTTGAATGGAAATCTCACGAAAAATCCGTTGTTGCATGGCTGGACGAAAAGCCAGTTACCCGATGTCCAGACTGTACTCAAAATTTCAACATTCTTAAAAGAAAACATCACTGTCGACTCTGTGGGTCGATAATTTGTCAAGACTGTTCGTTGTTTATTCCATTAAGCGACGCAATCGACATGTACGACATTGAAACATCCCTCAACCGTGATTGCGTGGCATCCTCTTCCATAACATTCCGCGTTTGCTACTACTGCTCCCACCTCATAAAGTATGATACTGGCGACGGAGTTTCTGGAACAGGAGGTGGAACCTCATCTTCATCTCAAGACACCTCTAGTTCCCAAGAAAAGCTGATAAGTTTATATGAAAGCTTGAAGGAGAAAATGGAGGAAATCAATCAACTACAACCACAACTAGTCACAATAGTTTACTCCATCCGCAGTGGAGAAGCATTATATAGCCGGGAAGAAGCTAACGTATTACGATCAAAACTTTTACGTATCAGCGAACAAATCGATATAATCAGCAAGCAAGTCAGTGCCCTTAAGAATGACACATTATCCCGTTCTCAGCTCACATTACAGCAGAGAATCCGTCAGAATTCGATAGCCTTTATCCGAGAGTTCATTTCCAAGTTACCATCTATTCCAGACGAAACTGAACTCTCCGAAAGTGCCTCGCTCAGTTCCAGCTGTAGTACACCACGTCTGCAAATGGAAGTTTTGGATGATGGATGGTGCATCGTGGCACCAAATCACGATGCAGCTGACCACGACAAAGGGGAAGAAAATCCTATTCAGTTACAAATCCGAAATGTCAAATTTTACATAGAACAAGCCAGGGCGGCAGGAAAACACGATGAAGTAGAAATGCTGGAAGCTTCGCTGGCTGATTTACTAATTTGGGAACAAGATTCCAGAAAAAAGTGATGCTTGTGTAAGTTTAGGTTGTTGTCGCCAATTCTTACTGCTACGATTAACGTTACATTGTTTGATTCAAGTTTGTAGTATTTTGCTCGAGTATTAAGCATTAAGAAAATTTTTATACATGTTACTCATTCTCAATCTTCTCTTCTTTAACTTATATAGCAATTAGCAATGATTATATTCACATCTTTGCAAGCAGCTACAACATAAAATGTATTTAAAAAGGTGACATGACCATCCGGTAAATGCTTTTGAGGTTCCTGAATAAAATAAGTGGGTCTTGTCCTAAAATGTTTTAATATCATCTTTGTAAAACTATTCCAATAAAGGCAATAAAAGCAAAACTCTTTAGTGTGATCACATATTTTTTTAATTTACATTTCTTCAGCAGATCAGACTCTCTGTCTCCATTTATTCAACTTTTAAATTTTATGTTTGCGTATATACAATTAATCGATTAAAATCAAAAATAAAATTAAAAATAAGGATCTTTTGTTTATAAATAAATGCATCAAGCATATAATATCAATAAGATCTCCTCTAATCTTCCATTCCATTAAATATATTAAAAGGGTGTGCGTGTACCGTGTTATAAATTACTGATGATGATGAGCTATGTTGCAATAAAAATGATAAAGATCAAAATATAGTTTTCAAATCGCTGCGCTGATTGATAATAACTAAAACCCTTCCACAAATGTCAAGCAGCCGAGGGCGACGATGAGGAAGTGGCATGTTGCTTTGGATTATTTGGAAGTTGTTCATGTTGCTCGTAATGATTGGGTTTGCTATTTCCATTCCGAATGACTTGTTGTAGCTTCTCTTCTCCATCCAATGGCGACGAAGAGGATGACGAGGAGGAAGATTGACTTTGTTGCTGTTTCTGTTGCTCAATGGCCTTGGCTTCTTCTTCCAGTTCCAAAATCTGATAGAAGTGTTCCCTGGTAGCCCATAAGTATACGTCAACCGTTTTCTCAGTGCAGTCAGCAATAAATCTAATGAATGGTCTGACGTCACCCTTGTTTGCTGTATTCAAGTGATCGTAGTAAAGTTGACGATCTTGTTTTCGAATGATCACCGCAGGATAATCGGCTTGCATAAGGATCCAATTCATGAGGAGCCTGGATGTACGGCCGTTTCCATCCAGGAATGGGTGAATATAGACAAGTTTGTAGTGAGCTATAGCTGCGTAGTGAATCGGGTGCAGGGAGAGTGCTTCTTCAGAATTTAACCATTCAATAAATTGATCTATTTGCACTTTAAGTTCATCAGGTCGGGGTGGAACGTGACTTCCAACAAACACCTGCGTTTTTCGGAATTTCCCTGCTTCGTCGGGATCCACAAAACCCATTAAATGACGATGAATTGATAGAATGTCGTCCACGCATATTCGTCCTATGCGGTTGACTAGACTCACATTGATGAATCGCATTGCTGCGTCCAATCCAAGAATTTCATTATGTTCCATAATACTTTTCCCACCAACGGCCATCCGAGTTTCTACAATTTGTCTTGTCTGAGAAAGCGTCATTGTGTTTCCTTCTATTCCAGCGCTGTGATAAATATGCTGGAAGTAGGCTTCCTTCCGAATACGTCGGAGAGCGTAGCTTTTCTCAGGTAATTGCAGGAGCTGTTCTCGTTTTCCATCAATACGCTTAAGACGACGTTCGTCCAGTTCTTCTACCACCGGAAGTGTCCGTTTACGGTTGACAAGCGCTTTGGTATGATGAGGAGCGTATGTAAGAGCTTGCACATAAAAATGGTCGGCCATCATGAAATCCTTGGATGTCTCATAAAACTCCCCATAGTTCGTTAGAATGTCAGGATGACGCGGACACAAAGCTACTGCATGTTGGAACAGTTTCTGTGCTTTGGAAAGCTTTCCTTTTTCCTTCATTTCCATTGCCAGGTGTAATGAGCTTATTGCTTCCAACTCGAAGCCTAGATTAAAAAGCATAAAAAATCATTATTATTAATCCTGTGTTATCTTTCCTAACAAAGTTGCAATTCATACTCATTATCATTAACTCAAGTACCTAAAGGATTATCAGGATCGCATTCATTATCCAATTCCTTCAACGGATACTCATTACTCAATGGATTGAAAGGATCCAAAAATCCTTCATCGGCCAACTGTAGATCAACCACGTGGGGCAGGGGTTGAAATGTCGTCTTCTTCTGCTCCCCAATAATCCCACCCCCATTAAAAGTCCACAAAATAGTAAAAAAGACTGCGCTGAGAACGCCCAAGAAAAACACACTCGACAATACAATCGCATTCATTGTTCTTGTTCTACTGTACAAATCTCTTGCTAAAATATCATAAATGGTACTAATGTCGGCAGGTTGCAAGGGAGGAGGTGGGGGCTGCTGATGTCCATCATTATTATTATTATTAAGATTATGATTGATAATGTCCGCATTATGATAATTTCTCTGGTTTTCATTATTGTTATTGTTCAGATTTTGTTGGCAACCTCGATCATGACAGGTAGTGTTTCCAGCATTATTATTATTCAAACTCTGCGTCCGAGTCCTTCTCCTTCCATTATTATTATTATTAATATTCCCGTTATTATTTGCACTGGTTCTTTGCTGAATCGGGATTAACACATCGACAATATTCGCACTAATACTGCTAAACTTTTGAAGAACATCACTTAAGCTTTGACGGCACCATCCCAAGCTTCCCATTTTTACAAATTTTCCACAAAAAATTTCCTCCCAAAATAAACTGAAAACTCCTTCACTCCTTCCTGTCACCTCTCCTATTAGTCAAATTAGTCCTTAAACCTCGTATACAGTTATGTTCCGCACTATTAATTATCTGGATCAGAGGGATATCAGTGACGAGGCTCTTCATTTTCCCAAACTTCCTCCTTCCCCGTTTAAATACCTGTATACTTTTTAACTTTACTACTTGACGATAATATAACACCTCATTACCTCATCAATTAAAAAAAATTATCACATCTTCCTTTAAAAAAACAATGGCCAGTTAAACTTCGTTTTTACTGTCAATTAAAATAACTGTCGCGAGAGAATAATGTGACGTGTGTGTGGGGCTCCTGAGGTACATTTAACTTCACTTGAAAGATAACTGTACTTAAAACTTGGTTTAACGGTATGCAAAAAATAGTGCACTAAAGATTTTGCAAGAGTGCATGAAAGAGTGCTCAGAATACACACGTCATATTTACTACCTGATAATTTTAATGATCCACCTCATTATCTCCTCCTCATTCTAGAAAGTTGTGTGTAAAACTGGTATTTGTTGAGAGGAGACCAGATGATGAGGTGGATACCAGACTCAGACGGGATACATGATTCACGTTACATGAATGAATGACGTTAGTCGTTTCGGGGGAGATACCTTCAAGAGATGAGGTGGTAGTCTACTAGGTAAGGTGAGTGTTTACACACGTGGAATTGGAGACCAATGAGGAGACTCAGCGGTAGATTATGATGGCTTGGGTTTCTGTGGTGGAGGTGGATGTCTGTGTTTTTTGGCTTTGGTTGAAGCACATGAATGACACATGTGGAGAGTGCATGTGTTTTTGTAGAGAAATCATTAATGCATGAAACATTAAAAAAGTAAACATAGTTGGTAGTGTGGTAAAAATAGGATTTAATTGTTTGTGGAGGGTAGTTAAATTTGGGAAGGTTTCTTGAGCATTGGAAAAGACATGGGGGAAGAGGAGGTGGGGGTACAAATGGAAGCGGGTGGAGGAGTGGAGGTGGTAAAGAAGAAGAAGAAAAGTGTGAAGGAAAAGAAGGAGGAGGGGGGTGGGGATATGAAGGTGGAAGGTCCTGCTGCAGGGACGGTTGTTGGAACTTCCGGTAAAGTTGGGAAAGGAAAGAAGAGGAAGAGAAACAAGAAAACTGGAGTGAAGGCTAAGGAGCAAATGGAGGAGGATGGGACTGTTGGGGGCTTTACTGTGCTTGGAGATTCGAATGCGTTTCAGAATCAGAATGTAAGTAAAAAGCTAATTTAAATGGTGTTTAAATATTGTTATCTTTTAAATGGGAGGGTTGTTAATATGAAATTGTATTTGGATGTAGGTGAAAAGAGTGCTTCCGAACTGGCTGGCTAATCCGTCAATTATTTCGTGCAATTTGAAAGACACCACGGTGCCAATTACAGGACTTGGATTGGATCCTGAGATGGTGTCACTTTTGGAAGCAAATTTCATTCCATACTTTTTCCCTGTTCAGTCTCAGGTGATCCCTTCTCTGATAACAAGTTACACTCCGACGAAATTGTACAGACCTTCGGATTTATGCGTATCGGCACCAACTGGGAGTGGGAAAACGCTGGCTTATGTGCTTCCAGTTATTCAGATTTTGAAAAATCGGAGTCTCGTTCCATGTGTTCGTGCAATTGTTGTTCTACCTACGGAAGTTTTGGCTACTCAAGTTTACACCGTTTTCCAGAAATTTTCAAAGGGCAGCGGACTCAAAATTTTTGTGATGTCCAAGCGGCTAACGTTTTCGTCGGAAAGGGATGCACTTATTTCGAAAAGTAAGTTATGAAAAATATGACAATAATACTACTAATAATAATCAGTTATATTTAACGACACTAGCTGACAGGTAATTAAACTGAATGTTTTTCTTTTCATTGTTAGGTGTTACGGGAAAGCTCAGTTCACCTCATGACATCATCATCGCTACCCCAGGGAGACTGATAGACCATTTGGAGAAAACTGAAGGTTTTGACATTTCCAAGCTTCAGTTACTCGTCGTTGACGAAGCAGATAGAACATTAGATGACCAAGAAGGAGACTGGTTGAACAGACTAGAAAGTAAATTTTGGTCCCATCACCCAGTTCCCGATATTGCTAATCCTTGGAAATCAATTCCGTTAACACTTCGTTGGAACACTGTTCATTTGAAAGCATACCAGAAATTGCTGTTTTCTGCTACGCTATCACAAAATCCGGAAACTTTAGAGAAACTTCACTTGTTTCAACCAAAACTATTGACGTCCATCGTAGAAAAACGGGGAGATGATAATAACTCAAAGAAAGAAGTCTCGGAAACAGCACCAGCTCAGGTTTCAGATTCCTTTGTAGGAAAATTCACCACGCCATTAGAGTTAAAGGAGTCGTTTGTGCTATGCCACAAGGATACCAAACCTTTGATTCTCTCGCATTTAATATCCCACTTTAATTGGAAGCGTGTCCTGTGTTTTACAAACACCAAAGAGGGAACTCACCGATTATGCCTTTTGTTAAAATACATGGGAAACTTGAACGTGAAAGAGATTTCCGCTAAGTGGACTCCGAAAGCTAGAGATGTAGCTCTGAAGAAATTTGCAAATGGATCTATTGACATGTAAGTCATTGGAACTGAAGATATTTTTCATTATACTGCTACCGCTACCTATTATAGTATTTTTACTTTTGATAAACTAAAATTAACTGAACATATTCTGTAAATATTGCAGATTAGTAACGTCGGACCAAATGGCAAGAGGAATTGACATTCCAACGGTGGATTATGTGATCTCTTATGACTTACCTGGATACACAAAAACGTATATTCACAGAGTTGGAAGATGTGCCCGAGCAGGTCGTACAGGTCATGCCTTATCGCTTGTCACAGAGAAACAGGTTCGTTTTAGTTTACATGTAATCAACGCAGCCCTTTGTTTGTTGGAGTGTCATTTCAAAAAGTGTTATTTTGTGATTTTGTACAGATTGGAATCTATAAGAAGACGATGAAAAGTGCTGGAAAAACAAACTACGAAAGGATCCAAGTTAAAAATTCAGAATTAAAGGAGCTGGAGGAAAAATTCACTAATGCCTTGGCGCAAGTTAAAGCAACGGTTACAGAAGAGGTATTTTCTTTGTTCCTAACTGCAATATAATATGTCCTTATCTAACAAATGTAATGCTTTCTACATACTAACTGGAATTATCTTTTTGCAGGAAAGTGTTACGCGGAGAAATACAAAGTCAAAGTTAAATGACAAAATCAAAACCACAGAGAAAGCCAGCCCTATAAAGAAAAAGAAGAAGAAAGAAGTTACATAACGTGTTATATTTTAATTTTTACATTACAAACAATGAAATATAGACGAAATAAAATACAGTTTTTAAATTTGCGATTCAACGCTCAATAACATAGAAGTTATTGTTTTATTAACATGTATTTTCACATGTAAACTCATTAAATATCAAATACTAGTAATACAAATTAATCGTTAATATCTTAATTGCACGACATAATTATTTGGAAGAAAGGTTTGCAATTTTCATAATTTCATGCAAAAAATTTCATCGCTGAGCTGCACCACCACCACACCACCGCAACGACGAGATACACGCGAGGTTATGTTTGGGGCAAAGTAATACATGCAGATCACCGGAGGCTTCAACTTTATGTTTATTTTCGTTTGACTTTTTCCCATCAAAGCGGAACTGCAACGGCTCAGATTTTAACAATTAAAATTAAATTCAATCATGTAGAAAGTTAAAAGGTGTTTGTTCGAGTAAATTGTTGTTTGTAAATTGTACGACAAAACGAAGCATAAATCCAGAGGTAAGGTTGGTGTTTGTTCGAGTGCTAGCTAAAAGTTGCAAGGGGCATTAAATTTTAAGCCGGTATAGTAAACAGTTCGACAGTTAGGCATTAATTAACGAAATTGTGTAGCTAACTGTGAGTTTAGAAGATAATTTTTAAAGTGAAAAATGTCGCAAGAGTTAAAACCAGCCAAAAGGCTCAAAGTGGAACATGCTGTTGACGTTGACGAGGAGGAAACCGAGAACGGTCACTCGGTGGTGGTCGTTAAAAGAGAAATGGACATTTCAAAGTCACGTAAGTTTTTAGGCGTCTTTACCTTGTTGATCGCCGTAATTAGAATGTTAAATTAGAACTATTTTGATTAATTTGATTAACCGTTTTGATGTTTTTTAGGAATGTGTCCATATCTGGACACGATTGACAGGGCTGTGCTGGATTTTGATTTTGAGAAGTTGTGTTCAGTTTCACTCTCGCGAGTTAACGTTTACGCTTGTTTGATTTGTGGAAAGTATTTTCAGGTAATTAACTTTTGTGTAGATGAGAGTGTATTATCTGTACTGTAATGGAATTAATAACGACAATTTAATCATTTTCGTAATTTTAAAATGTATTTTAGGGTCGCGGCACAGCAACACATGCGTACTTGCACAGTGTAGGAGAATTTCATCATGTCTATTTGAATTTGCACACACTTAAATTCTACTGTCTTCCAGATAACTATGAAATTATCGGTAAGTTTTTTTATCTTCCTTATAAGTCAGATTTCAAACAAGTTTTAACAAGAGTTTGCGGTTATGAATAATATTTTCTGTTTATTGACAGATTCTTCCCTGGATGATATAAAGTTCGTGGTTAACCCGACGTATCGACCAGATTATATCAATAAAGTGGACCAGAATTCTAGGGTGAGATAGATTAGTTATAAAGATACTCACTCATGTTTCCAATGTACATTTTTGTCTTTCGCTATATTGACCATTTTTAATTACTATTTTAATCCTAGGAATCTCGAGCAATTGATGGGACTATGTACCTTCCTGGAGTTATAGGACTGAATAACATCAAAGCTAATGACTACTGTAACGTTGTACTTCAAGCGTTGTGTCACGTGAAACCTATTCGGGATTATTTTTTACGTGAGGAAAATTACAGGGATCTCAAGAGACCACCTGGAGATATTATGTAAGTAAATTTAATGTGAAACATGTAGTCTCATATCTTTTGAGTACATTTAGATTTTTCGTGATATTCGAATGTCTTTATTTTGTAGTTTCCTATTAGTCCAACGTTTTGGCGAGTTAATGCGTAAAGTTTGGAATCCAAGGAATTTTAAGGCCCACGTCAGTCCACACGAAATGTTGCAGTCCGTTGTGTTGTGTTCCAAGAAGCAGTTTCAGATTACTGAACAAGGCGATCCGATTGTATTCCTCAGTTGGTTCTTGAACAGCCTTCACAAGGCACTAAATGGAAACAAGTAAGTTGAACAACATTGTTTTATTGCACTTAGATTTTCACCTTTCTGGATAAATTACATATTTTTCTTAACACGCATATCTCTCAAATATTTTTGACAGGAAAGTGAATAGTTCCATTATCAACAAGTCGTTCATGGGGAAAATGCGAATTTACACACGCAAAATCGAAAACGACATTGCAGGAGAAGAAGAAATTGACGATACAACTTTCCTCTACCTTACATGTGATCTACCTCCTACTCCACTTTTTAAAAATGAAATGATGGAAAACATTATTCCGCAGGTATTATCACTTTCTATAGTTTATTCCCCTATTGTATTAAATGATAAGTAGGTTATTCCATGTCCTAAAATACTCCATACTTGTCTAAATTCGCAGGTGAATTTGTATACTTTATGAACGGCAAAAGTCTTAAGTCATAATTATAATTACGTATACTTTAATTAAATATTTTTAAACACTACTAGACATTGTAAGATTTTTTAATGATTAGTTAATATAATTCTTGTTAAATATTTAAAATTCATTTGACATATTAAACTTTTTCGGGTACATCAGAACCCTTTGTCAAGCACCTTCTTCCCCAAAAGCACATGCAACATTTACAATAGATACTACAGCGCTGAACATCGGAAACTCGTCATGGTGCATCATACTCAATGCAACTTCCGGTCATCCGGTCCATTGTGGCTAAACTCTGCATGTGTTGCAGGGTCACACAAAGAACGCTTCATTTCAGGGTGGCATTTCCATGAGAATCATGTTATCGACGAAAGGATAACCATCGTCCCCCACTTTTATAGATAAGCAATTCTCTGAAATGAAATTCCTCTGCCTTTCCTTTCATTTTACTTATCTGTAGTTATCATTTTTTGTAAAATTACGTAACGAAAAACAGAGATTGAAATGGCTTTTCACTCACTAAAGCGAGAGGATTCACTTGTAGGTCGACCCTGTTTTGCGTCACCAGATTTCTTAAATGAGAAAGTAGAGTTATCTGAGGATGATGAGATTTACTTGAATGAACTGATTCAGCATCTTCAAAATGATGAAGCC
>JAHZMV010005453.1:0-43250 GCA_027743765.1 Coecobrya sp. COE2
ATCACAAATCTATGCATTTAAATCTTCCAGTTTCTCCGTTTGTGCGTTAAATGTCCTTTGTATTTAGTAATATCGACACCTACAAGCCTGAAATTTATTACCATCATATATAAGTCCTCTCTCTGTGCTTGCCCGCATTATAAAGCATTGTATCTTCTTCATCTTTAAACCATACAATTAAATCATAGCATATAAGAACAAATCTGGTAAGAACATGTTAGTCAGCTTAGTTGCTTTCTAAACTCCAAAAAATGATGACTTTGTGAATTGTGGAAGCCCTTTTATACCCGTTCCTAAATGCAAATTAAATCGTTTCAACTTGATGGACATAGAATAAATTATAACACAAATAAAGAAGTTTTTAATTCATTATTTTGCATTTAATTTATAGAGATAAAATAAATCGGAAGAGCATGTCACATGATATATAGAAAACGAGGTAAAAGCTTATCTTTTTTTTATTCCATTCCAAAGGGTTCCAAGAGCAGTTTACATTTTATACAAATTAAAAAGAAAGTATTCGATAATATTAGGACGCCACTGTCGACATTTCATGGAGGATCCGAAAATGAGTAAGTTGCATTGTACCGTAAGTGGAGTTATGCATGTTTAGAAAAGAAAGAAATTTATTTGTAATTTTCAAAGATGCATAGTAATTTACTAAAAAAATCAACATAATATTCAACATGAATGTCATAAGCATGTTAATTGCTGGAAGCAGGAAGGAAAGCATATTACATTTCAATTCATCAAAGCTTCGTTCTGCGTTATACAACATACAACTATGGAAGCTAAATATATTAAGTATAGTTGCTTCCTTTCGATTAAAATCGAGACTTTTTGCCATTGAACATTGTACTCAGGACATTCGTCCTACATAACGTTGTTAGTGTTGAGCACCTGCAAGCCATTAATTTTCTAATTGGTTTTATACTACACATTTCCCAGTACTGATGAATTTGTATGACTAATTTCGCAAGAAAAATGCATTGTGCTTTTCATGACATAAATACCTATTTTTCTGGCCACATCGAACCATCAACGTGTAACGAGAATCATGCATGTACCGAATGAAAATACATTTCAATGTGAAAATGTTAGTAAATGTAAACGAATTCATAATTAATTTGCTTGTACATGATGTTTTGAAAGATTTTGGACACGTCGAGGGATTGTGTTACTGCATATTATTATTATCTAGTTCACATTTAGTGACAACAAATTTAATCCCTTTTTATGGTTATTAGCATTCTCCGCCGCAACATCTTATCCTGACCGGATCAGATTTCATAAAAACCCATCATGAGTCTTTATTGCTAAATGATGATACAAGCTGCTTCCTCCAAGCATAAGAAATTCTGATAGGTACATTTTTATGTGATTTTATGACCATTTGTGCTTGAACTGCGCAACATTAGCTATTTCATGCCAACCTAGTCTAGAGTATAGATTCCGTTTTTCCTTCAGATGTACGTATTGCGTTCATAACTCATGTTGGGTATTATGGATATTCATTGCGCAGAAATGAATCGATTTTATATTGTTAGTAATTATGCTTGCTAAACGAAAGGGAACGATAATGTAAGTATATACGTGACAAATAAGCGAATGTTAAAATGTGTGTAGTAGTTCATCAATTCATTTCTTGATACTCTTAAAACATTGAAAGAACTTCGATTTGCTGTAAAATTAGCAGACACAGTTAATGCATTGTACCATTGGATCATAATATGGTATTATTATACATGATTTCATGGATGCGAATATGTCAATTGAAAATCACCGAATAACCAACGAATGGGCTCCGAACTGCAGGAAAGCTTGCTTTCATAGTGACGCTAAAGTTAAGAATGGCAAAGACGATTGAGGCTGTCTCCGTATATTGTAACGTATACGTTATCTGTCAAGGAGAATCAATTGTCTTTGTAAACTTTCTGAGAAATGCATATGCCAGTCAGGTCGCTTATTGGTATACTTGGCCAACGAGAAAATGCCAGCACATCATAAATGCTTTAGCATTCAGTAGTTCATTTCAGCCATTTTTAGTCTTCCAACCGATTTCAGCGTCACCACACTGCATTCTTTTCGGTCCTTTCATTTTTTAAAGTAATTATATTACTTAAAAGTTTTATAAATGTATCCCGGACAAAACAACAGGCGCGGTACCTACGAGTACCGGAGTCGGGGTCGCGGTGACTTTGCTAACAGGAGCAGGTCAACTGCCCACAGCTACATTCGACAGCAACTAATGGGACCTAACCCGTTTAACGGGCTGAATGGCTTTCCACCAGTAGTCTCCCATGCATCTGCGGGACAACCTGGGTTTCCTCCAATCAATTCTTTTAATGCGCCAACAAACGAAAATCCTGCAGGAACCCAAAATCATGCAGGAGCTCAAACCCATGCAGGAGCCCAAAATCATGCTGGAGTTCAAAATCATGCAGGAGTCCAAAGTCACACAGGAGCTCAAATCCATGCAGGAGCCCAAAATCATGTCCTTTACAATGCACAACCAAATCTTGGAATCGGATTAGTGACTGGATTTCCCAATCCCTTGTACAATGGGCCTCCACCAACTGTGGCGTCTTCTTACACTTCCACGTTTTACCAGACACAGCAACTGAATCCTGAGGTCACGATTACGCCAGTGATGCCAGGTCCAGGATCAAATTCTCCCTTCTTTGGCCACGGTCCTTCCATGCACCCACAATTTACTACTCCTCAAACACCCACTGCTACTACTGTCGCTACCCCAACTGGGAATCAAAATAAACGTGCGACTGCTGTCGGACTGGAGTATATTAATTGCTCCGATATTAGCGATAGCGATGATGATCTCCCCCAAGACCTTCGAATCAACAAGGTGCATTTCAAAGCAAATGGTAATCATGCACCAGCAGGACAAAAGGTAGCAGCTGCCTGTGAATCTGAAACCGATTTGATGAATAATCATAAGAAGTTCCAGTATAAGTGCTGGACCTCTGGGGAGCCTCTTCCCTGTAGCTCTTCTGCTGCAGCAGCAAGAGAAATGTTACGTCAACGGGACAATGGTAAGGGCTGAACTTTTGTATCTTAGCTATTGGCGGCTATTATACTATAGATAATGAAAATAAGAACCAATTAACATATAGTCCACTTGCTTTCATAATGTTGTAGGCTACTTGCCAATTGAGTCTCCAAATCGACGCCTTGAAGATATGGTGGATGAACTGAGGCTGAGCCCATACATTACTCGTGATCAGGCAGTCTCTCGTCTGCGTGCTTTGGGCGTAAGTACAATTAAAATCAATTTAAAATATGGTATTTTCACAGCGGAGCCCTGCGAAATCATTTGACTCATTATATGAATCTTTATATGAAAGTCATTATCATATTATAATCATTATATGAATCTTTTTGTATGTTCCAGAGCAAGGAAGAAGTTCAACGGGAGATTGACTCGTTCGCGGCCATAATTCATTGTGGCGGAAACGGCAGTTCCATGGTTATAAACAGGACTGTTGCAGAACCTCCTGTATTTTCTGGAGACACTTGGGGAGCTGCCGGGATTGGCAACGGAGCTGCTGCAAATGGCAACGGGGCTGCCGCCTTGGGTCAGGTATCAGCCCGTCAAGCTGACAAGAAGAAGAAGGTAAACGATGGGAATGGGATGCAGGGCCCACAACCACGAATGTCGGTAATTAAAGGGCATGCTAGTATGAATGAGCGAAAGAATATTTAAAATTGCTATCAAGTATGTATTTCTGATCTTGACCAAGACAGATTTCCCTTTTATCAATGTCAACATATACATACATACATACGTACATTGCACATCCATTAAATAAAAAATAAATGATAATGATAAATGTACTTAAGAATAAGTGTAAAACACGTAAGTGTTCTAAAATTTAGCTAACAAAACTATAAGAAAATAAGTAATTTTAATGATGATGAAACTTTTTCCAGCAACAGGGAATTTTCATTATGAGAATTTCCCGTTGCATTTTAACTTTATTTATTATGGTCAATATAATTATAATAATTGAATACATATTTTACAATATAAATAAATAATACTTGGGCTAGGTTTTAAATATTTTACAATACACTAATCGTAATTAATCAATTAAGAATTGTAATAAGTATGCTTCCAATTTTACGATCATTCCATTGCAGTTTTTCTTACTGGTAAATTAATGTGATCCGCTTTCTACTACGGTTTATCAAGAGTCAATGCAAATTGTTAAAATTAAGTATAGCGTTCAAATACTATTTTATTTTATAACATTAACTATCATGGATGAATAACTAAATTTTAAAACTACATTTTTATCTAAATAATTTAAAATTACATTTTCCCTTGAAGTACTTATGTTATGCTACATGTATGTATGATGTGTGGAATAAAGATGCCTATATAGTAAATAAAATAAATAATACTTCACCTTAAAATAAAAATATATCTTACGTTTTGTCTATCAAGAAGATTCATTTCCTTAAATGGAAAAGCTACATTTACACCTTCCATAATTTTCATAATAAAATGCATGACATGAAAATAAAAACGCTTATAGTCCAACCGACTGCATTATACACAGGCACGCGGCAGCAAGCCCAGAAAAGTGGGAAGGAAGCGTTTGGTAAGGTTTACTCTCCGCATAGAATTCTGCACCATTCGTGCTCAATGACCGGTGTTGCCATGGCTTTCTTCATGCCGGTGCATTTTACACACACACCTCTACATACAATGCAACGTCAGCGTCCTTTTAACCGCTTGCATTTCGCTCGTTGCTAGACCGGTGGCTTCTCTCGTCGTAACAACATTTTTTGCAAACCAACACGGCAGCGCAGCGTAGCAAAATTCTGCTGTGCGTGCATACAATTGTGCAATACATACATACCTACAAGCGGATTCTATAAATATGTAACCACTATTTCTAACATGTTACTAGAGTAATGTAATTGAAATTTTTTAACTTTGTAAAATGTTTAGGTCAACAATTACCATTAAAATATGTAAGTGTCCTATTTCGCAAATTCTGTTTTTTGCAATAATTTTCATATGAAAATCAGTTTCAGCTGTCAAGAGAGGACGCAAATATAAAAAATGAATTATTTTCTGCAAATGAAATTATTATGTTTGCAGGACAAATTCTACTTTTTTTCTCCTAACAAAATAATGGCTTTTTTTGTTTTGCTATATAAAAGTTTTATCAGACATCGAAAAAACCAGCATAAAATATTGCCAGAAAAATAATGTGCTCGACATAAAAAAATTTTTAATGTTCAATCTTCCAAATAAACTGTAATCAGAAAAGTACAAGTCTCGCCTATTTTTTGCATTAGATTATTACAGATATTATTTATGTGCCCAAGTTATTATACTTTTAGTAACCGACCTATGCTTTTTTTAGCAGTCGTTGTGCTGTAGATGGTTGATTGCGTGGCTGTTGACTCCAAAGCTCTAACTTTCTATTCTTTACGACAACAAGGACGGTTACTACGGAAAAGAAGGAGAAGCATTTTGCAATGTCTTTTATCCGTTTACAAATCTGAAATATTCCTGGTTTGCAAAAAAATTTGGAACCGCACGAGCCTCACCTTCTCCTCACGCTGCACTGTACTGTCAGCGTGAGCCTCACGTACACATCTCTACCCACAAACCACATTCGCTCTACTTTCTATAAGGCTGTGCTACTCACATAATTATAATTGCAGATGTAATAAAACAACTGCCCCTTGTGAACTTTTAATGGCAAAATTTTATTTGCAAGTTTAGAAATGCACTGAAATGATAATGTATACCGCTTTCCAGGATCTCTCTTATTGAAATTTTGTAGAGTGCCAAAAATAAATTTCTATACAAGCATGCTATGGTAATGATATAATTTATGGTATCTTAAGTCAAAGAACGTTGTTTGTCTGCATATGGATTAAAAATGCAATTAAATATTAGAAATTCTTAAATGTACATTGCAGCTGTGCATTAAAAAAATGTTTTAATGACTGCAGCCAGATTGACAACAGTTAAGAGTTTTCACTACATTAAAACATGCATATAATATGTACGCCTTTGGTATGTATCATCATGGGTTATGACACATACATATACGCTGGGCTATTTATGACTAACTTGACTAGGTGACGATAATGATGATGCATAATAGGATGAAGAATAAGATGGATATAAATAATCGAGAATTGTGATTGAGTTGCTGCTAGTCGCTTTCCAGCTTTACATCTGTTAGTTTCGTTTCTTGACAACTGCTCCAGAATGAAGGGGGTTTTCTCAAAGAGAGTATATTTGCTGTTGATTGGTGTTTCCATTATTGTGCCATTGGTAACGTGTGGAGACGCACCAGTCGTTGACTTAGTTAATGGCAGGGTAAAAGGTGAAGAAAAGGAGTCACGGGATGACCGAGACTTTTACGCGTACCGTGGTATTCCGTATGCAAAGTCGCCCATTGGGCATCTGAGATTCGAGCCTCCACAAAAACCCGACAATTGGACTGGCGTTTGGGATGGTGAGGAGTATGGAAAAAAGTGCATTCAGTGGAGTACTTACGAACAAGAGGTGGATGGCGATGAAAATTGTTTGTCGATTAACGTGTTCACTCCAAAGGTACGTGATTGTACAGGAAACTAATGGCTGTTATCTAACGGTATTTGACTATCATGAGGTTTAAAAAAACATTATATTCTTTGATTACAGATTGGCGATGGAATCAGCAAACGACTTTTGCCCGTACTGGTTTTTATTCATGGGGGTGAATTTATGACGGGGACGTCTGAAATTTACAGAGCGCATTACTTTATGGACAATGACGTTGTGGTCGCTACGTTTAACTACCGCTTGGGTGCCTTTGGTAGGTCTCATGCTGAAATTACAATTTCTTGAGAAAGATATATGCACATCCGAAGTACGCTTATTTATTTTTATTTACAGGATTTTTAAGCACTGACGACAGTGCCGCCAAGACTGCAATGCAGTATACGGCCATTCAAACTCGTCCCTTGGAAGCTGCTCAGCGTCTGGCAACCAAACTGAAATGTGACGAGGTGCTAAATAAACGGGAGAATGCTACAGGTGAAGTTAAACTACAAGATGTTTTGAAAAATACAACCATCTTAGTAGACTGTCTGAAAACGGTGAAAGCGAAGAAAATTGCTGAAATTCATCAAGAGGCTTTTGTAAGTAATGAAAGTAAAAGTAAAATTTGATCTGTACATTCATCAAATCAACAGATAATATAATATTGAGGTATGGTTTATTTGCAGAAACCACTGCGTGACCCTCTGTCCTTGTTCATCCCCACAATTGAGAAACCCCAAAAGTATTATAACGACACGAACGAGCTCCCGTTCTTAACTGAACACCCATTTACTGTTATGCTTACCGGCCGACAAAACAACGTTCCATGGATAGTCGGGTTCAATGTTCAAGAAGGATTGAGGACAACTGGAGGTTAAGAGCATGTTACGTTATCGCATTCTAAACCAATTTCTTCGAAATCAATACCTAACGTACTGGCTATGCACGTCAATTTATTTCTAATTAAATCTAATTTACAGTAATCCTCAATGACAAATCTATGGTGAGCTTCTTAGATGACAACTGGGACGAGCTCTCATCACAAATGCTAAGCTATCCAAGATCCCGAACAGACTTGACAAAGCGGATTAAAAAGTTTTACCTGTCTGGCACAGATTACGAGTTTGATGGAAATAACACTGGATCGACGCCAACCCATCCAACCCATCCACCAGCACCACAAGCCCCACCTGCAGCCCTGTCTCTTCCCACTCATATCCATCCAGCCAACAAAAACACGCCTCATGCTGTCCCTGTCCTTGTTCCAACAACTCCTGCCACCACTACCACCTCCACCACCACCTCTCGCTATGCAATTTATGAGGACGATGAAGACATTACGATCAACTTTGAAGAACAGTTCAAAAGTTTCACTAATCTATTTACAGATAGATTCTTCATATGGCCATTGTTTGAAACGATCCGTCTGCAAGCGACCTCCTCCCGTATATACGCTTACGAGAACGAGTACGAAGGCCAGCACACAATGTTAGATGTCTACACTGGCAAGTCCAAGGAGCCAGCGCCAGCAATGAAGAAAGTCAAGAATTGGTTCAAGACCAACATTCTTGGAAGAAAGGTCCAAGTTCCAAAGCACTTGGGTATATGCACATTCATTATGTATTGCTGCAAAAAGATGCAGTGGCATAGCACAGTAGTCCCATGAATAATGCATTATCATTCTATAACGTACACTTTAATTATGTAAGTGAATTAGTCAAGGTCATTTTCATTATTCATTGCGAGCAGGTGTCTGTTTTGGGGACGAATTGCCGCTGCTATTCAAGTATCCCGATTTAAAAATCAAGGAGAACACCAAGGACTATGCAGCTTCGAAGGAATTGGTCAAGCTCTGGGTTCAGTTTGCCACTGACGAGTAAAAAACATGCAAAAAGAATATTAAATATTAATCCCATTTTAAAGCTTTTGTTGTAAACTATGGCACTAGGCTATTTTTTATCATCTTGTATTTATTTTTTTTTATCTTTCTTGCGAATTCAGAACAAAAATGACGTACAACAACCGGACTTGGACCCCAGTCAATGGACCATCACCCGGAGTATATAATCTTATGCGGTTCCACAACGTTCCTGAGCTGTCTGGCATGACGGAGATGAGCGAGTCCCTGAAAAAGCGGTTAAAATTCTGGACCTCCCTTGAACATTTGGCCTCGTTCAATCAATAAAAAATCCCCTCATGGAAACCAACAACATCAACAACAACACCACCAACCTAGAAAATGTTGAAAATAATTCAATTATTTATTTTTTTCCTCCAAAACAAAACGAGCAATTGAGTCATGAAATTTTTCTTTTATCCTTGAAGACGAAAAAACCCCGGATTTTTACCAAATAATTGGTATATGTACAAGCCTTCCTTCGACAAAGTTTCTGGGTTGTTTATGTAAGCTTATTTTACTAAATTGGCCGCATTTATCAAGCCAACACAGATAAAAAGGAAAAAGGATGATAGTAAAAAGAAAAGAAAGAAAATCCTTCATTTCATTTTTCCTACTTTTACTTTGCATGCTTTTACTCCTTGTTCTCATTTTTACGCTCATTCTTTTTTCATGATGAAGCCGCAAGATTGCATAAGTACATTATCTCAACCGAATAAAGAAGAGAGAAAGAACAAAAAAAACAAAGCATACACACTGATTATCTTTGTATATCTTGGTGTGTGTTTCCACTCATAAAAATAGACGCCTATAGCATTGTTCTACATTGTTTTATCCAACATCATTAGTATACATACATAATTTGAACTTTTTTTCACAAGGTAGATGATGGGAATGTGAAATGTGAGCCCCATATATATGTGTATGCGTTGTGTGTGTTGATATTATTATCCTATAATCATGGTGTTGCTATAATAAATCCAAGGCTACTACCCCCACCAAAATAAAGTACTCTTCAAGCACTCCACTTTTTTACTATCGCAATCTCCATCATTTCATTCATACAAACCTGCTCCTGTGGCGTATACCCTAGTATATCCTTGTGCTCCTCCGGAGAAAAAAAAATCTCATTTATGAAAGCAACTGTAAAAAAAGGAAGTTGCATGTGCCAAAGTCAAGCGAATTTTGTTGATTTGCACGGGTTACAATGTATGTAAAGTACATTATCTCTGCATAATATATCGCTTATATTATTGTGGAAGCTGTAGTACTAGAGTGTAAAATGTACGGGAAGAAGAGGAGATAGCAATAAAACTGTACACGGGGGGAGAAAGGGAGAAAAAAAGGAAAAGGACTGGTTGAAAGTAAAATGCTATTACTTTCACACTATTTATTCCCTTTTACATAAATAAATATAGGGCCAATTGGCGCTTGGTTTGACAAGGTAAGGGTTTTATGTGATAGCTGAGGGCTCGTCAAAAACTGTGGAAATGGGATTGGAGAGTGCAGATTGATACTTGTGGAACAGCATCTGGACAAGTTGGAACAAAGGTGAGCGTTGTGGCTAGCAAAACCGTGATACTTAAAGTGACGCAAAGTTTTTGATTGACCAAGAAATCTTAAACAATTAAATGCATAGATCTTGCAGTGAGTCAATCGGTCAAGTGCATTGTTCTGTAGAACGTTGACTGCCACGTAAAGTCTGTCCCAAGTGCTAACTACCTAGTTACAGCAGCCTGCATACATACATCCCAAAATGTATCACTTTTCCATATAGGTACACTGCGCTGCATGTGTGTTACATTATCTCCCATAATTGTACTATTTCCTATGACCCAAGAAAGAAAAGAAGGTAAAATCCCAAGTCTGCGACGAGTCCTTGTACAACGGTTCTTTCCAGATTTTCTTTTCTTCATTCCCCAATCCCCACAGCTATCCTCCTACTGCACATAGTAGTAGCAGTAGTGGCGGCATGGCGGCAGCATATTTTTCTCCACTATCAAGAAACCAAGCGCCAGTGGCACTGCTGGAGTGGTGTCCGACCAGCAATTCATCTAGCAACTAGAAAGACATAGCAGCAGTGCAGCAGCGGAGGCTCAAGGAAAGACTCTTTCCTTTTCATTTTCTTTAACCGCTGCTTCCTCACACACATACACACACACGACCCTCTTTTCCAAGGAAATGCTTTCTTGAAGCACAAACCAACGGTTTCACAGGCGTCTTACTACATTTTACTTTCTTGCCAGCAGTACCACTACAACCAATGTGGCTGTACTGGACTTATCACTCTAACTGCTCTTATACAAGACTCCTGTAAATAATTTTATACTTTCTGTGCAATCACAAACCCATGTCCGCTTATATACCTATGCCTTTCTCCTCAAGAGAGAATCCTACTATCAAACTAGTAAAAACATTGTGCTGGCTTCTTTTTTTTAAAAAAAAAACCCCATGTATGCTTGTATGAACACACGATGGCTATACGGCTGGAATTGTGGTGATGATGATGATCATGATGCTTTGTCATCCAAGCTAGTAGAATATATGTGTATAGCAGGACAATGCACAATAACGAAGAAGAGATTTTCTCCCCCTTCTCGGCATTCCTCGTCACCGTCATCATCAGCAGCAGTAGGAGTAGAGCAGCATGCATGGCATGGCATGAACAGAATGAAAGAGTGAAACGCAGGCAAGCCACACAATCCACATAACACATACTCTCACGCAACAAAGCACGCGAGGAGAAAAGAAAGGCTTTCTCCCTTATTGTTATACCAGTATACTTACCGGATGCATGCATACATTCATAGTTGATCATCATCACGTTGAAACTACCTACCTACCTATGTATATCTATTCAAACTTTTTTTACACTCTTTTCTCTTCACCTAGCTTATCAATATCTCTAGGTATCCATTTTCCTATTAAAATATTTTCCCCCTTCTTGTTGGTCTTTTTTTTACATTACTGTATGAGAATTATAATAATAGGTAGGTTCATTCCATGGAAGGATATAAAGTGGGAAGCATGTTATATAAGAAAGGAAGAAGAAAACGGAATTCTCTTTCTCTTTTGCTTCTTCGCGTGGAGGTAACTTCACTTTTGTGTGTTGATACAATTGCGAGACCATATATATTACTAATGTTCCCCCACACATCCTTCAGATTACTCATCCCATGACGACAAGATTTTTATGGCCCATCTTCTTTCCCTACGCGTATGTATATTTATGCCGCTCTCTTTCTATCCGTATACTTAAGGTAAAAGAAGCGCATATTATTATCAGGGATAATACTTCTATGGTGGATTTTTTTATACAATCATACATTCATCGTTGTCACTTGTGTGAGCATCATTATGTCTTCCCTTTTTTCCGCTCTCCCTCCAGAGAAAGAGAAAATATCATCAAATATTCCTTTGGTTTGGGGAACGCTATTTGAGAAAGTGTGGGATGCATATGGGACGTAAAAGTGGTTGAAAATTTTAATGCTCTTCTGTAAAAAATAGTGCTTCACTTTGCGAGGGAAGACACAGCACGATGATGATGATGATGATAAAGATGATATTGGTTGCTTGGTGAAAGATCTTTTACGGTAAGTCAAGAAATCTTGTTTTCTAGATTGCAGCAGCAAAGTTATAGCCAAGTTGTTTAAGTTATTTTTTAAAGTAGAGTAGTGCAGAAGGGATGCAGGGATGCATGCAGGCATCTGCTAAATGCTAATGTAATGAAAATGTGTGTTGGAGTGGAGTATAAGTAGTTGATGTTGCGAGAAAAAGTAAAGTAAGTAACTTGCTAAAAACTTCATGGCTTTTGGTAATAATAATAGAGTAATGCGAGCAAGTATCCACATGATGATGGAGGCAGGCATGCATGCGAAAGGAAAAAGGAAGCAGTGAGCTGTGAGTTTCCTTCTGTGCTAAATACTACACAAGAATATAAAAAACACACAAGGAGAAGAAAAAAAAGATACACGGACCATGTACACGAGTGGCTGGCTTTCATCCGTCTTCTGAGAAGAGTTTTGTCCTGAACTAGTAGGAAAATTGGGAAGAATAAAAGCACTTCCGTCGAAAAACGCTCAGCTCCCAAGAAGAAAAAAAACTGAATATATGAAAGTAGCCACAAATTATACTACCACTCGACCATACCAAGAAAGAGCCCTTTTGATGGTTTTGTGTATAATATGAATGCAATTTGAAACAGTGTGCGACTTTCCGTTAAATGTCCTTTTGACAACCCCATTTCAATAAATTTTGCAAGTTTAATTGAGAAACCAGGAAATGTATGTGTTTTGACAGACGACAGACAGATTTACTGCAAGACATTAAAACGCTTGTAAAAATTAAGTTGATTTTCTTAAGAAGATCCGAAAAGAGTGCTTTGCTTGCCTCCGCTTCAAGCCTAAACATGGAAAGCAAACAGTTTTGTGATTCTCTACAACCCCTCCATGTATTCCATTTTCCCTTTTACTTTCCCAATCTGCACCAGCACACTACATAATATACATACCGTTGTCGCGCTGAAAGTAATGCGGTGGTACTGGAATAGTCCATGCATGCATGCTTGCATCTATCTTTTTACTCCTTTCTTCTATCCATGTAGAAATAACGCTTGCTTCTACTACTCCTACAACGACTACTACAACAACCTACTATACTGCTTCAACACAAGAAGACAAGGTCTTTCATTTCCTTTCCTCGCAACAGCATGAAAACGAGCTGCTGCTGATGTTGGAAATATTTTTTTTACATTCTCTCTCTTTCTCTGTATTTATTGCTACGTCGTGCCAGTACTATATATAGCCAAAAGAGTATACATACTGGCCAACGAGCAGCTCCATAGCTTTCTCCCTGTCCTTTTACACGTCTACACATGCACACAATACAAGACACGGACACGAAAATAAAGTTTCCCTCTTTCTGCTGCTGTTGCCGCTGCCTACATGATACTCGTCAGTGTTTTCCCTGCTGCTGCTCTCACCTGCACCGAGAAAGCAGAGCGCATATTATACAAACAGAACATTGATGGATGTAGTTAAAAGGAAGACGAGAAAGTAGCAGTGCTTCCATTCAAAATCAGTCAGTCAGTCTGTGTGGTGGTGAGTCCGTTTGTGGCTGTTGTTGAACAAGTATGAGAGGAGTATATAGTAGTGCCAAGAAGAAGTGTACCTAAATACCTTTGTACAATTTTTGGTAATAGTATCGTCATACGTTTTACTTTAAACGTATCTCTACACAAGGCATACAGACACAATAATCCTAACCAAATAAAAAGATTTTCTTTCCATTGAGCAAGCAAACCTGGTAGGGAAACCGTATATACACAAAAGCAAACTTTCTTTATATATGCATTTTCCATCCACGTTACATCAGTGCCATTCCACTGTGCTTTCCCTGAAAATATAAAAAAAGCACATTCAGTCAGCCAGTCAGACTGTTTTTTGTTGACGTTCTTGTTGTGTAGTAGTTCATGTTTATTCTTTTCCAGACTGACGATCAGGTGAAAATCGGAGCAAAACAAATCCTCGGGAAATGGGGAAAAAGTGAAAGAGTGAAAGTGTGTGCAAGTGAATGAGTGAGAGTGTGCATGTGACGTTGGTTATCTGTTTTCTCTTTTCTGTGCTCTTGTTGAATGAACGCTCTCTCTGTGTGTGGCTATGAAAGTAGATATAATTGGATTGCTAACTTTAACGTAATCTCCCCTCCTGTTAGGGAAATAATAATAGAAACTAACTAACAACAATGAGTGTACGAGGGCGTCACAACAGGCCTCTTGTTTTTGAAATGCTACGATCGTGACAATTGTGACAAGTCACATGGTAACATTCACATGCATTCATGCATTTCAGACAGGGAGAGAACAAGACGCTGAATAATAATAACAATATTACGTATTAGCATGGGCATGAAACTGTCTCAGTGCACGGAAGCGGAAAAATTGTGAAATTGGATCTGTTGACGATTTTGCATAATATCAGTAAACATCATCATCTTTCTAAATGTAGCGACATTAGAGTTGTTATGGTCTCTCTTTCTGCATATAATAGTCAAGTCACGCCGTAATTTGAACTAAACAAAAAAAGTAAAGTATCCATACATTTTATTTCTTCACTTGAAAATGAAAATGCCAGCGAAAGGATAGCGAGGAGAAATGGGAAGGCAACTTATTTAGATATTATTAAAGAAACAACAAGTTTGCTTCCTCCCCTTTCCCCTTTTGTTTGGTCGTCATTATCATCAGCAGCAGCACAATTGTCATCCTTATCCTCTGTGGGAACCTTCACTTGCAGAATCTGAAAGTGTATCCAGCAGCAAGAAACATGCTCTGATGAAAATGAAGGAAGCACAATGGGAAAAAGTTTGAGAAAGAATTAGCATTGCAAATGATCATGATCATCATCATCACTACCAAGACAATTCCCTATTTTTATTCAGATGCCGGAATAGTGACTACTTCACCAAGCACCGAGGCACATTTATTTCGGCCTCCTGCCAACTTGCTATTATTTTGCGCGGATAGAATGACTCAAAGTTTAAAATAATTCAAGCAGAAGCAGAGAAACAAGTTGTTTTCATGGAAACCCAAGTTAAAAGGAAAGAAAGGAGCCCGTGTCAATTTTGCAATTTTCAAAGAAAAGAGTAGCTTCCAAATTGACAATAAAAAGTTTTAAAAATTTGATTTTCTTCTTTCTTCTCAAGAAAAAGTCTCAAAGGAGGAGAAACGCTAAAATAATTTCATATGAGGCAGAAGATAAAGTGTACTTGAATATAGAGATAACAGCAGCGTCGGACGATAGAGCACGTCATAATTTGATTACTATATTTTAGTTCATATCCACCACCAAAAAAGCTCCAGGTTGTCACACGAGCACTCTATCCAGAGGCGTCCAAAAATAATGAAGACACAAAAATGAAAAATTCATTCCGTGTACAGCTACTTTCCTGTTGTCATAACAATACACAATCGTGAGAGCTACCACCGCGTCGGTCAGTACACCTGAGACAGGAGAGGGAAAAAAATGAAGAGTAGCTTTCCATGTACTTTCCCTTCTCTGCTGCCACATTCCTCTACAGCCTTCATTAAATAATCATCGTCAAAAAGTCAAAATGTCAATGTCCAGTCCAACCCGCTAAAAATTATGAGCAGCACGGTAACATCAGACATCAATTCCTTTCTCTGGTCATATTCCAAAACGCCATGAATTCCGTTATTGTACAGCGTCGAAAAAAGTCATATCATCATCCAAGATAACATTGAAACCGTCTAATAAAAACTCACAGCACCTTGTGCACAATCCTCCTTCACACACAACCAAAAAGCAAAGTATTTGATTCCCTGCGCACCCAACAAACAAATTTTTTTCTACACCACCGGTTCATTCAGAGAAAAATTCCCAAGCAACTGTAGTTCATATGTAACCTTGGAATGATTCTGATAACTCCTGCTTTCATCCTCATCAATTAACATCATCACTCACCGTCATTCCCTTGTCACTTTCTAATTGGAGATTTGTAAACACGCAACGTACAGCAGCAGCGCTATATATTCACTCGGCCAAGCAACACGAAAAATATTTTACTTTTCACCAAACCGAGAGCACATACTACACACAACTCTGCAAAAATAAAGTAACACACGACCTCCGTCAAGCCAAACTTTTCAGCTTACTCAAATGAGTTACTTGGCCAGAAAATCGTTTGACCTTGTTCATTTGAAACTGGAAACAACTGAGCACTAGACTACTAAACAAACACACGGATATAAACCTCCTATTTTGACTAATACATACTTTTCATTCGTTCCATGTAACGTTTTTTCCGGGGAAAGCAGCAAGAATCTCTACAGAATTTCCAGGCCAACTGCACGTCAATAAGTACCATGTCTCTAGACGATCCATTCATCGTCGTCAAAGAGTAAGTCCAAAAAAAACTATGAAACATACCAAAAATTTCCTTTTCATTCCATCTATCTCGCCTCATCCATTCATTCATATCCATAATGATAAATATTCATTAGTTGGCTGGCATAATAACTGAGAGAATTATAGAGTAACAAAGCATTCATTACTGCACTTCTCTCATCAACATTTTTGCATTCAAGCAATCTGCTCTGATTAGAATTGGCCACCGCACGCGAGACAACACTAAAATTAGTATTCGTCCATATGCGCTGTATTCTTTCGGGCCACTTCACTGTTGATGGAAACATATAAATCATTTTCAATTTATTCCGACAAAATGTAGTGGAGTGGAGTAGAGTACTCAATATAGTCATACGTAGCGATTTTATAGTACCAGAGGATTTCATTTGGAAATACCAATCAGCAAAATCATCCTTTCTTCTTATCCATTTTTTCCCAACAACATCAGCCCCTACTGCTAACATATTCTTATACATACATATTTTACGGTTATGTTTGTACTCTTTATTTTCTTATTGCTAATGGTATTCAATACATCACGTCGTCACTAATGAAAAGTAACTCGTGCCTTTTCATCATCATCGCATCGTGATGCATGCTTGCTGCTTACTTTTTCCATCTTTGTTTAAGCGGAAAGCTATAGTCACAGCAAAAAAAATAAGTTTCTCTTTTTCCTCGTATGTGACTCACTTCCACTACTGGATTTCCCGTAGTTGAAAACTCACAGGGGAATGGAGAAATATGGAAGAAAGTTGGTTAGTGTGTGCATTAGACAAGTGATCACACGCCAGGCGAGAAAAAAAAGTTTCTCACGGTTGAAAAAAATGATGACTGGTGCGACTTTGAACAGGTTATACAAGCGTCTAGTAGTAGAAGTGCTATAAGTCTGTATTGGTTCCACTATTATTAGTCCTTTCCAGTAATCTAATTCTGCTGGAAAGCGGTACGATGGTCATGCCATCACGCCATGCCGATGGTACAAGTAGCGGTGGTTGTATAAGGCGTCAGAGTAAATTATGATGACTAAGCTTGATGCTTGAAACTTGGTGGAGGAATGGAGTAGTCGTTGTAGTAGCAGTTGGAATGGCAGGCAGGACGGCTCACAGCCAGCCCTACTGCCGCCGTTGCTGCTGTGCTAACTGACAAAAACACACACATACACGCACACACATTATTTTTGTCCTCTTTGGAAAGGAAACGAAAGAGCGAGAGTCATTTATTTATATTATTATTATATCGGGAAAAGGGGAAAAGGCAATTTTGTATGCTGGACGGCATCCCACCGTCATCATCGTCAGCATCAGTATTCAAGCAACCGTGGACCCGATATAGTGGTCCGATTAAGTGTAAACAAGGCGATGGTTGAGGTTGGAGCATGTCTTGGCAGATGTACTTTATAGAGCAGCAACTTTGTTTCAGGGATTTCCATCCTTTTTCCCCTCTTGTCTATTTTGGCTGGGTTAATAGAAGGAGAAAGCATTTATGTAATGTGGCTTGTGGCAGGCAACTCTCGTGTGCATAGCTCTCTCTCGCTATCATGATGGCATTCCGTCCGTCGTCTACAATTCTTGCTCTTGTCCGGGAACGTGAACCAACGACCCTCATTGATTGTATGTAATATAAAATATATTGGATTTGACGAGTGAAAACGCTTTTTTCTCAATTGCGTTTCAGTACTAAGAGTTCCCATCTCCCGTACTATTGCCTACTATCACTGGATTTAATTTTTTTCCCGTCCATTGTACACCACATATGCAACGATATATTTTATAACTTGGTGTACATCTTTCCATGGTACGATCAAAGCAATTGTTTGAACAGCTGCACGTGTATTTACATGAGGGTAATAAGAGCACTTCATTTCATGAAATTAAATCTCACTGTCAAAGAATAGGAATCAGCAGTTTTTGCAATAGTTCCGCTCACCACTAAAACATACCGTAATCGTAAACCTGCCTTTGACTTGTCCTACTTTATAACCATCTTTCCCTTTGTACATTTTCCTTTTTTACTTAAAAGCCTTTAGTGCAAAGAGAGCCTCCGTCTCTCTCTCATAGCCGCTGTTACAGGACATTTATATAAATTTCTAACTCCAGCATTTTTTGTTTCGTATTCTGCTTTTTTTACTCTTGATCGTAAGATGAGAGTGACTCTTTGATCGATGGCTTGGCTGGTGGTGGCGGCGGTGCTCGTGAGGAAGTTAAAGAAATGAGTAAAAGTAGTAAATAGCTCATGCATGCTCTCATCCAGCGATTTACTTACAGTTTGCCTTGAACGAACGTCACTGAAAATCATTCTGACGATGATGACGGTGGAAAAGCGTGCAGTTCTCGTTCGCCATGTAACAGGGAAAAAAGCTGTACATGAAATCGATTTAGCGTCAGTGATGGTGATCATCATTCCGTGTTGCTAAGATGGAATATCGTATACATTCATGGCATCACTTACGATCATCATCGTATCAAGGATCGTGATCATGAGCACGACAATGATAAACATTTGCACTTTGAGAGTGAGAGATGTGCTGTACAGCATTCATATAATATGCACTAACTACTAGACTGGCTGGTTTGGTCTGTTGGTGATGATGAAGAATGTTTTTTGATGTCTTGACTGCGTCAATATTCCAGATTATTGCTGCAGTGCCTAAAACAAAACCAGTACATATAAAGGCTTACCACACACATATAAGAAATGTGTGAGTTTGAGACGACATGTTGGAAAGAGGAATAAAAGGCAGCCGCTTGGCTCGTCGAGGTCGGAGGAACCTTTTTTTACCTGGTTTATGATTACTATTATCGTTATAAGGAGGCTGTGCTGTGTGTGTGTGTGGATGCAACGTTACGTTTCCGCACATTTGTCATATCATGTTGCCATACCATTTTATTAGAGGTTTTAATGGGCTTTCTCTGGTTTCATGGTGCGGTCCTGCGGTTCTTTCCAATGACCAAGGAAAAAGGCAATGGATGCAAGGTGAAGTGAAAGAAAAGTGGTGGAGCGTGAACAACAAGCACTGTTGAAAAAAAGATCCTTCCACCTACACTACGTTTTTACCAGAAACCAAAGAGAGCTCAGATGAGATGAAAAACAAAGCAATTTTTTAGATGTCACCGTTAAAAAATGTGCTCTGTTTGAGCCAAGTTGCAGCTGGTCCCGGAGGTAATTCAATGTGTTCAATGCGATAGCTTCGGAGAATAGAATGGCTTATGTTTACTATTGCCGTTTATATTGAATTTGGTGATTCGGTTTCTAAAACGGCAGGTTATTTAGAGTAAGGGACCGTCCATAACGTGAAGTTGAACACTTTTATTGGCATTTTCTCTTTTTCATTGGTTTCGGTTTATTCCATTCAGGTTAGTTTATGGTGGCACGTACCTAATGTACATTTTGTGCCGGATGATGAAGAGGACTCGCTCTTAATTTTCAGTTGGCAGGAGATAAATGGAGATTGTTTCGGGAAATGGTTACTATATGGACATAAAATGGTTTCCAGTTTCACGTGTCTCTGCTCACGATACTTTTCAATCAGGAATGAAATAATGCTATTGGTAATTTTGATGTGTGACAATAGTAAAACTGTGCTGGAGTTGGTAAAAAGAAGATGAAAATAAATTGATTCTATATATTTTTCTCTTTCGCAGTGAAGTGTGCAAGGCACTGGGGCGGACGCGGGAGCTGTTCCAACACTGGTCCGAGAATTGCCAAGGGTCAAACGAAGTTTCCGAGTGGGTAGCCTCCCAACTCCGAAATGGGCTTCGAAGTTTGGAGTGGGACCTGGATGATCTCGAGGCCACTCTTGCCATTGCCAAAAGACAGGGGCTGAGAGACAACAAAGAAATCTCTTCCAGACTCAACTTCATTATCAAGACTCGTCAAGAGATTCAAGTAAGTGAAGTGTTTGCTACAGCTACTCTCCTTAAAAGATATTTTGTTTGTACTGTCATCTAACCCTTAAATTCCCAGTTGGCCTTTCCCGTCACGTGGCGCACAGGAAACTGTCAAGATTTTTGCTTGCAAACTTTTCCGGTTTCAATTCTTCAGTCCATTTCAATAATTAAATTGGAAGGATCTAGTAATCATGATAAAAGCTTGGGCTTTTTACTCATAGTTTATAATGCATGAATCCTGCTACACACCAATCTTATTTCGCAATTATGTTATTGCGCCATCATCACCACTCTTACTCACCACCGCCACACCAAAAAGCATATACACACATTTCTCTCTCTCTGCACTCTGCACTTTTGTTCATCATCATTGATGTACCAGTTGTTGTTGTTCCAAACTAGAAACTTACCCATTCCCGTAATAAAGCTCATCTGCTTTCTCCCAAAACACAATTTAAATCTTTTAAAAGGGAAAGATTACAGGGAACTGGTGAATATTATTATAAATGAGAGCGAAGCGGCAGTGGTTTTTATATTTCTTTCTCTTACTCACTTTCTCTCTGGCTCTCAAGGAGATTACCGAAAATGCGAGAGAAACTGCTAGAATGGTAGATGGAAGTGGGAGAAAGGAAAGAAGTGTTTTAAAAGGCTCATTAAGCTCTAGCTTTCGTCTTTTTCTGCCACTTTCTTCGTAATCTTCTCTCTCTCTGTCTCTCTCGCTACTACTGTAGCTCCTTTCTCTCTTTCTACTCGTGTTGATGATGAAGACGGCGACGATTCACCAGCTTCCTCAGAGATTTAAACCAGCCTTTTCGTTTCTGGAATCATTACCGTCAACAATCTTCTTACTTTTAGTCGGCGTCATATACCAAATGTGTGGAAAATACAATGAAGTGAGTTTCCTCGTATTCATCATTTTCCCAAACAACAATCCCCTCGCTCGCAATCACTTTTCTGTTTTCCTTCCCAAACTCCAAAAGTGCTGTTGTGTGTAGAGAAAAAAAAACAATACTCTGATGGCAATGGTTCTGGTACTTGGTTTCGTACGGTTATTACTATATATAAAGATTATGATGAATAATACAGAAAAAAACGGTTTTTTCCGCTTTTTTAATTCATGTCGCTTGGCAATACGTGACCATGTGTACACCACTGACACCACAATGCTCTCTACGATATAGTATCCCACTATCCTTTTGAGGACCATCGACCCAAAAGTAAAAGTAATTTTTTTACCAACTTTATATTATGCTCCATTGTTTCCCACCCGAGTTCACTTTAGTTTCATTGTTCCGACGTTACATGTCCATGACGATGGTGGCAAAGTTTCGCTAGTACAAATCAGCATGCCGTCCTTCACCGTCGTGGAAATCCTCTTCTATGAAAAGTATGTCGTATTATATTTTCACCGATCATTCTTTTCAAAGCCCAGCGTACGTGTTTGAAGTATAAAAGTGACTAGAATGACGGATGACAGATACGCTAGTTGCCATTCCAAGAATATTTTATCTTCTTTGATCCGTTCTCAGTATCTTGTGTCTACAAAACTCAATTTACGTCAGATTAGTTTCTCCCATACTCCATTTTTTATTCTCGCATACTTTCTTTGTGCAAAATTGACTATACTCAAATTCAAATGATATGGCTAGCTGGCGTATAATATATGTATATTTTTATTCTAGTCATTCATGTTACCGCTCTGGCTAATCCCACCAAAAAAAATCAGGCCAAGTCAAGGTTGCAAACGCCTGCTTTCTCGCTCAAGTTAATATACTCAATTAAATGTATTATAAATAAATAAATGGATAAAGAGAGAGAGAGAGTGCCACAAAAGCCTGCTGCCCGTACATGCTGCGTGTCAGGCCACATACGGCTTACCCCGTCCTATCCATTTTTTTCATCTTACAATTTTTACTACACTATTATTATGTATTTCACATGCAAAGAGCATAACATTAAAAAACAAGCAGCAGCGGCCGTATTAACTTTCGGTACAAAAAAAAAAGAAATCTCAGCTAAAGTGAGTGTATGTGTGTGTCTATCTGTGTTTGCTTTTACTTTTGCGACGAGTTCGACCTACTTACATAAAAAAATATAATGTATACCATGCAGGCCGTCAGCCGTAAAGAAAGTGTACGTAAAGTGCTACATAAGCAGATGTGGGGAAAGCTGTGCTGCTGTGTACAACTACCAGCATACCATCATCATATTAGCCTATTTATGATAATATGGGAGTCTGGTTTATGCTGACTGGCTAAAATATATTTTTATTTCTGCTCATACAAAGTAAGTAGTAAGAGCTCCACCAGTTCCCATTCAAAAAAAGCGGAATAAATTGATTTCTACTACAAACGCTGTACCTTTCTCTTTTTTTCTCCGGGAAAAGGGGTAATCGTATTAATAAAAAAATTAAATAGAATGGAAGAATAATATTTGAATAAAATATTAGATATACTTGGGGCGCTTCCTTCTTACTTTGCCATCCGACTCCCATATTTTCCTTTCATTTCCCTTGCAGATGCCTTGCAAAACGCTTGGATTTTCTGGTACACATGTTGCCTTCACATGCCAGCCAGGGATATTTTTTGATGAGTTGAATGAACCAACATCATAATCGTCATCATCATTCCTGTGGCCTTATTGCCATTGTTATTATAATGATATGATATGAGACTGGCATTGTTGGTGATGTGATGGGAAGCCAATATGATATCATCATCTGTCGGTTCATACAATTCCCAACATTGACGAGCCGAGGCGTACCACCACCAGCAGCAGCAGCAGAGGGGTAATAAAAATGGCTGTTACGACGACGTAGTAACGACAACACCTATAAATGTGTGCAGTCATCTAGTTTTAATTAATTCATCCAGTCAGGCAGCAGTCCTTTAGTTCCCGGGAGGATTTTTTTTTCAGTGTGCAGTCAGCATGTCGGCACTGCCAGTTCAATTACTGTTGACATGCATGAATGTACGTATTCATTGTATCTGTGGATGAATGCAAAAAAATGATGATCGAAATGATGAATAGAGAACGGTACAAGGTAAAAAAAATGAGTACTTGAATGAAACGAGGAACATTATCGACTCCATATATTTTTATTGCTGTGAATAAGTGATTCGCTTAAAGTGCACCTGACATGGTGTACTTTCAGTACAACAGAATCGAATACGAATATCATGTATTTCTTATACAGGATTCTTGAAGGTATCCCTTTCTATTTTGCAGCTTGGTACATTCCTTGGTACGTACATCACATCAACATTTTTATGGATGTCGGATGTCGACGGTCCTCCTCTCTTCTGTTGAGTAAGCTGTTTCGTGTATGTAAAGAGAGGAGAGTGGAGCAGAAGGGAAGTGGAACGTTCCATCAGTTTCACTCGCCTGCTTCTTCCCTCACTTTCGCAAAAGAAGAAAAAAGTCGATCCATCCAATCCAACTTAAAGACGTAAAATATATCGAGGGAAAGGAGAGAAAAAAAGTTTTCCAAAAAGATGGAACAGTCATGTAACTTTGTGTAATAAAACGTCAAAAAATATGGATGGACCCGTCAAGTAAATGTTCAAAAGTGCTCCTTGGCGGATTAAATAAAATCAAAGGCGATGATGCGATCCATGCGTCGAAAACATATATTCAGTCTCTCTACAGAGAAGAGAGAGTGCATAATAATATGTGCATTAGAGAGCGAGGCTGCGTACTTTCATTACATAAAATATTATGGAACTTGTTCCTTCTTGAGCCACACCAGCAGTCAAATCTTCCTCCTACAACTTTTCGCGTAGAGATGGAAATATTAGGATTTATGAATTATGAGGCGGTGCGATAATGATGATGGCGGTGGTTTTGGCAAGTATTTACGGTAAGCCAGTAAGATTTTACGGTGAATGATGTAAAGCAGAGGAACACACCAACGATTAGCAATAATAATAACATTGATAATGGAACGTGAGGAATGAGGAAATTTTTTTTCACTTGGGGCGTAGTGAGGAAATGCCAAATCAGCCAACGTATTCTATTCCCCTCTGTTCAGTTTGTACATGCAACTTTCCAAAACGAGTTTTGGAAGTGATGTAACGTCCACTCCACTCCACGCGCTCACTTTTCAACTCAATAACAATAAAACACGGAATAGGATCCGGAACCAAGTGGAAATTGAAAGTTGTACATTTCATTGGAAGAGGTTGAAAAGGGCTAGGAGTAAAATATGTATATAGATTGTTCATTTTTATGCGAAACTGGTTAAAATAGGACAAAAAAGCTATATTAGAACTGCAAATTGCTTCAACAAACATGGATGGAAGTTCTTTCCAAAAAAAACCCCGGAACATGTTCCAAACTCAATGCCAAAACCGAAAATCTTTTAAAAATGGATTGATTACAGCGATGAAATTCGTGTAGAACGAGGGAAAAAAGGAAAAGACAGATGGGAAAGGGGGAAAAGGTGCAAGGAAAAGTAAGACATGTGTAAATTTTCGGATAATAAATTTGACGAAAGAGCTTACTCGCAGCTTTACAACATCTTAACACAACACTAGAGAAAAAACTGGTCAGCCAGTTTTATATCTATTTTCCGCCCACAGAAGGCAAGGTCGACCGGATGGGGTGAGGTTCGGTGTGGTTTTTGGTGTAGTGGACAAGCTAAAAACTCAGCAGGAACGGTAGAAAAAACAACCAATGAAATGGTAAAAGGGGAAGGTGATAGAAAGTCGATTTATTATTATTACTGTTGTACTGTACCAGTTTTCTCCTGTTTTTTTCCCTTCTTGTTCTCCTCAAACAAACTTTCTTTTCTTTAGACAGAAAAGAAAGAGGGAATAAAAAGTAAGGAGTAATGAAAAGTGAAAAAGAAGTGAACTTTTTTATTTCTCTGTTCAAGTTAAAAGATACCTTGGTCTATTTTATTAGTGCGTCCGTGTGGCTCTTGTTGCTGTGAAAATGGTGCAAGAAACGGAACGAGTAGAAAAAGGGCGGATTTTATGGCATTTTCATCACCTGGCTTGAGAGTGTTGAGTTGATGAGAAGGACGATCATCATCATCACAATCATCACCCCTACCGTCAAACTTGGTTAACGTGATAATAGGGTAGCATGCTCTCTGCTCCCTGGGCGGCATACCTATATCCTTCGTACTTTCTCTCTCTCTCTCACCAGCTCAACTAAATGGACAGTCATAATAATAATGGACGTAAATAAGTGACTGAGAACCTAAACAAGTTTACTTTCCTTTTCTTGCAGCCTTTTGTACACTTTTTTTGCCACACACGTGGTCATGCTGTACACAAACAAACATTACATTTATTTAGCAATTTTGGTTATATGATATCACGAAACGATCCTCTTTTGTTGTGACTGCTATTCACTCACCTTATAACCTATAACTATCCACTCTGGTGGCCTTCGTGCTTGGCGATGGGGCAAAGTAGAACAAAATTTCGTGCGACGAAATTTTCGTGAGATTTTAGTGTCTTCTGAACACACGTTCGTTACAATTTTTTTACGGTGACGTTTCCCTTTCATCTTTTTCATGCGTCATCCTGACTTTTGACCATGATTGTTGTTTGTGAAGCTGGTTTTACACAGTTTTGTGAAGACTCATATATGCAGCACGATCCTATAACGTGAAGAGGCATATAAAGTGCTTTTAGCATTGTTCAATTTTACAACGGAAATTGCATAGAAACAGACCATCACCACAGACGGATCCTATAAATAAATGAATAAACTGCAAACGCATAACCTTTCATACATATTGCTTCAGTTCATACAATATATTTTAAATGTATATTATACCTTTTCTACTCGGATGAATAATTGCATGATTTCCTGAGTTTAATTAAAATGAGCTGCGTCACTGTCAACATGGTTGCTATACACAAAAGTTATACCAACAACAAGGTGGAAAAGTAAAACCCCAATTTCACAATATATCAACATGATTTTGTATATACATGTCCACCTCTACCAATTTTTTCTTAACACCACACTGCTTTTTCGCTCTTTGCCTTTGGGTTAACTCATTTATCTCATTCACTCGTGCAAAATGACTCGCTGAGAAAATAAAAGTGAAGGAGTAGACGTGAGTGAAAGTTCAACAAGAGAACAAAGAAAACATTACAAATAGTCGTCATCATCATCTGGTATGTTTCCCCCTTAGTAATCAAATTCAAGTAATCAACCCATTTCCATCCGTATTATTCGCATAGCAACTAGCATACATTTTAACTACTCTGACTGATGTCTCCATATACCATGCCACTTGACTCATGTCATGCAGGTAGGCTTGTCCACACTCCTTTCAATTTCACTGAACTTGCACTTTTCTTCTACTTTCCATTTACATTCTGCACAACCATCAAATTTTTTTCCACTGAATTATATTTTTTTCGGACAAGTCTCCCTTCCAAATCCAACATGCATAATACATTACACTAAAGCGGTATAGTACCAGCTCACATTTCTGAGCTCTCGTTTCACGTTAGTATTCCAAGTAATTTCAGCTGCTCGGTAGTAGTATGAGCGCTTTCCGCTTTGTCCAGCTCCTTATTTTCCATTTCAAATGGCATGGTAATTACATCTTACATAAGTACTTTTCCTTGAATGAAAGCGATAAAAATTCTAACCAATTTCACAAGACAAAGGGAAAGCAAGGATGGTTCATTGGGTTCCTTCCAGCCTCCCGCCCACTCCAAATTACACACATGAACCCTCACAAGTTCCAAACAATGAAAAGAGATTCCCAAGAATCATCATCGTAAAAATAAAAGCACCGTTAGCATTATTATTGTTATTACTGTTATTAATATTATTCATTTGAGTGGCCGTATACATATCAAAATGATAAGGATGCATATGATGCCTTGAGTGCAACAGTGAAAACCCTCCCGACTTACATTGTACTACATATCCGTGTGTTTTACACATGTATTTACATATAATGTAGCTGCCTATTGTGCTCTCTTCATCTTTCTCCTTTAAATTTTCTTTCCTATTGTTTTCTTCATTTGCTTTGTCGGTCGACGATGACGACCGCTGTTTTTTGTTCCCGTGCTTTTTGTGACACGCAAATGGACGATCAATGAAAATTGTGAAAGGGAAAAGAAAATATACATACGTGCACATTTGAATAAGCCATGCATTTCTACTACTACTTGATGTGTACCTATTACTATTATTCAGCATTAATAATATATTATCTGTAGCAGCCCTAATGCCATTCCTAGTAACCAAGCAAACATGAATGCTTACGTACGAAAGCGCGCACCTTTAGCCTTAATGGCGGATGACTAGGTAGATGATTCCAGACGAGAAGTACGGGAAAATATTTCATTACATTAACAAGCATATAATGTTATGTAAGTTGTATTCCCATTCTGATAAGCAACGTGCACAGCACACACATACACACGCCTATCAAACTTTTATATCTTTTGGGGAATTCCGTTATCCAGCCATTGCACCAAAAAACACTGGAACAATAATAAAAAACTGGTGATGATGATGATGATTGTAATGTGACGAAAGGGTAAAACTGAAAAAGCATATTTTTATTTGCTTCCCTCATAAAAAATTGATTCGTTGTCGTCATCATCATTGATTTACATGTTTATCGGAGAAAGACTTGCTCCAGGTGAAAAGAAGTGTAGAACGAACCAAGTTTTTCTGTGTTTAAAAAAATGTGAAAAGAATTTTACATGCAAGCAGTCCTGATCTCCGCTCTGCTTGTCTGGTTAACTGGAGCATGATGCATTTGCTATTGGTACTTTTGGCAGTGGATATATCTGGCTAAAAATAATAGGCAGAGAGGCGATGCGGAATATGCGAGAGAAGTTGGAGAAATTTGTTCTTAAGTGTGCAGACATGCATGCATGCGTGTCGCTTCTAGTAGTAGCAGTACTTATGCCATTGGAGAAAAATAAATAAAAATGAAATATTGCTCGGGTGCGGGCACCAAAGTTGGCATACATTTATATATGCCACCCGAGGTGGTTCGTTTCGGTCGTGGGATGACAGGTATATTGGCAGGAAATGGAATTGAATATTCGAAAATATATACCTTTTCTCGCGTCGTGCAACACCTCTCTCATCATAAATGTTCATCATGTTGATTGTAGCATCTGCTCTCATGTAAATGTGATTCAGTCATTTACATATCGATATTATACATTATAAGTCGTGTGCCCCGTGACCTAATTTTCCCCCCAAAATGAGTAAACATTCACCCTTCCTGTATGGTTACTTCCCTGTTTTGAATAGTAATGTTTGTGTTTTTAATATTTACATGAAAACTAGAACTAAATTAAATTTGTTATTATTATGATGATGTTGTCGTTGTGTTTATTGCAGAACATAAAAGATGAGCTGAACCTGAAACGGGAAGACTGGGACACAAGTGCGAGACAGGTAACGATATTAATGCTAAGAATAGAGGATATAGAGAGAACTGCTTAGAAGGTAGACGAGTAAAAGAGATAAAAAAGCTTGAGCTGGCTTTTATGAGCTTCCTATGCAAATCTCTTTTTATGACGTTGAAAGAAAATGGAAAATGAAGTTGGACTATTTTTACATATCCCCAGTGGTGTCAGTTTCACAGTCATTTTCAATTAATCAAAAATAGCTTTTAAGTGCGTAACCATTCCAGTACAAAGCGGATATATATGCACAACAACGTCATACATAAATGCATACACATCCCAAATGTGGAATTAAATGAATAAAACAAGAGAACATAGTGCATTGATCAATGAAAACCAGTGTAGAAGATTAAGAATTATTCAAAGCTTGGTTGCTGCTTACAATCGATTTTTTTTCTTTTAAAACTAACTACTGGGTTGGAACACTGTGTAATAAAAAGTTGAAATTTAAATACAAATTTCTCCCTTCTCCCAAACTCTTTATGAATAAAACTGGAAATGATTTAGCCCACCACCGCCACCACCGTCATGATGCAGACAGTTGTTAAAGACGTGGAGACACGAAATTGCGAAATGCTTAGACACATGCCAAGGTTAAGTTACACATTGTGGAAAGGAAAAGCAGTGAGTTTAGCAATAGAACCTGAGAACTTCATTACTTTCTCAACATAAAAAAATGCCACTTTGAACTGACTGGTGGATGCAAGAAAAGGAAAATAACATTATGCATAGACTACACTCATACAACACACTTACTACATACACGGAAGGTGCTTGTTACAACTTTTGGTCCCTTTATTGATCTTCTTTGTGGCTGTTTTGAGAGACTTTTAATTACGAGTCTGCGGGAATTACTGCTGTATACATAATCTGTTTGGTACATAACGTTGACAGACAGTTTGGGTTGATGAGGGTCTTGTGTCCTGTCGTAATTAAAGTCACGAGCAAACAAACTGGATTTTCGGATTTCATTTTTTTTCAACTTTCCCCGTGTTTTTCCTGTGCTGAGTTGTAGATAACCTAGCGCAACAAAAAACACAAAATGGGAGCCTCATGTTCATATTATTCACGTACAGCATGGTATTAATGGTTCTGTGTCAACTGTCGTTTGTTGTGACAAAGACAGACAGAGAAAAGATCGCCGTTGTTTGCAGTAATGGCCCCTGTTCCCGGTAAATGAGTACCAACACTGGAATAGAAACAGTGTCCCACTGTGATTTCATTCCGAGCAGGATGCAATGCTTCGCAATCCACCGTGCACCAATTAAAAGGGAAACGGAGAGAATTTATTACGACCGAGTTTTCCCTCCATATATCAGTTGTACATATTATTTATTTATTTATTTAATATTACCCTAAGGTATCATATTATTGCATACCCTTTACTTCTCCGTTTTCGCAGAAAAGGAGAACAACTTAATGTAGAAAGCGTTTTGTTTAGTGATTGCTGTTGGGATCTTATGTGACGCTTATAAATTTCCTGTGCTGCACAGAGTTATTTGCTCATGAGCAGGGCTTTTTAGTAATGACAAGTAGGCAGCATGTATGTATAATATGTGTGTATGTAGGTACATAAAAGTCAAGAGTTGAGTCGAGCAGACTTTAATGTTACATTAATGATAGGATTGTAACCTGATCCGTTGTGACCATAATTGTAATTGCAATCGATATTGTGCGGTGGTAAGGGTTATATGCTTTTATTTCCAAAGAAACGACTAGGAATTCACATGGGAACTCACAAAATCTCGATATAATAGGTAGATACATTTCCCTTGAAAATGACAAGATACATATGCTCTAAAGCCCTTTTAAACTGATCTGGCTGAGAACTTGCTTTTTTTATATGACAATTTAATAGGAGTATTATATACCTACCTAAATTCACCATTATTTTTGTTGAAGGGAGCTCTAGCAGCAGTAACCAACATGAAAAGCAAGGGAGCTTACTAACAAGCTTTTGAGTTTTGTTTGTCCTCCTTTTTGTGTTCTTTCATCAAGAAATTTTAACTGCATTCATGCTCCACTACTATTAACTACAATTCAGACCAGGAACAATATTTCATACAATTCATAATATGATGATAATTCATGTGCAACGTGGAGGACACCAATGTTCTAAAATTCTATTAAGGATCAAAATTGGTATGAAGGTCTTGCAAGTGTGTGTGTTCCTCCATGCCCCATAGAACAGGATGATGATAATACTGATAATAATGATGCCGTTCCAGCAGCACACCACCAGTTTCTAAGCTTTTTCATACAATAAATACTATTCCAATCCATTCCCCAATTTCTGCAGCTGCTCCTGGCACTCTTACAAAGCCGAATCAACCAACTAACAAAATACATACGCGAAAGGACAATACTCTGTAGTTAAAAGCAAAATTGTCGGTAGTACACAGATATCAAGTAAAGCGCAATATAAATGCTTTATACAGCAGCAGCAGGAGCAAAGCGAAATGGTTTTGCGGTCTGCTCTCATTTTTAAGTATTCACACCATAAACAACTGCATTAACAGAAAATATTATTATTATCATCATCAGAATTCATAGGAGCAAACAAAAGTTGTTGGATTCTACGAATGGGTTAGTGTGGATGTGGATTGAATCAAAATCAATTGTTTTTGTCGTATTGTGGTCTGTTGGCGCTGGGGATGATGATAGTGGTTTATATGCAGAAGCTCTTCTGTGAGTTCTGGTCCGTCATGCCGATACTAGAGTGTCGTTATTACTTGTTTTCTTGTTGGCATGCCTGCGCGCTCACATAACACAAAAAAGTTAAGCCTCTCCCTCTGGATAAAAAAAATGTTTATGGAAAGCGGTTTAGCAAATACAAATACTACTACTAAATAAATGTGGTGGATGATGAGGATGATTACATAGTATACATGATTCAGTCATTATATAATAATAATATGCAGGAAGAAAGAAAGAAAAATGGATGGAGGGAATTGGAATGCAAAAACTTGTTTTTTTGGGATTGGCTTAAATAATATTATGAAACTTTCTATACTCTAACGGGCAATACACACACACACACACACAGAAAAAAGCATAATGCACACAACAACTTTTTGCTAGATTATGTTTTAGGTATTAGGTAAATTTATGTTATAAGATAATAATAATAGTAATAATGCGTTAGGAAAGAGTGGAGACACAGAGAAGAGCTCCTGTAACAACCCTAATGTGCCATTATTTTTTATCAGTCTACTTAATAAAAATAATAGTACTGGAAACGGTCATTATGATTAGGATGACTATTGGAGGAAAGGAGGATGTTTTCATGGTGGACACACTTTTTTTCTTTGCTGCTGGTTGAATTATTTTACGAGGTTCTATAAAAACTAATGCCAAATGCAGACTGGGAACAGAAATCCTTGTGCTGTGTGTCAAATACACGTTGTCCATACCACTATCGTTCCTTCCAAGCCAAGTTGGTCGGGTGGACATATGTACGGTTATGATTATGATGATGAGTATCATAATTCTGCTGGATGATCAAACTGGTTCATTTTCATGTTGTGTTGATGTGAATTGAGGTGAATATCCAAGAGACGTAAATAATATTTGGGTTTGTGTAATTAACTTGCGTATAGCAGTAGTAGTGCTGGTGGTTGTGTGGTGGATGCTAATATAATAATAATAAACAGAAATACTACACATACATTACATTATAAATACTACGATTGTGAGTGCATTGACTGGAATGGAAATGAAATCAATGACTACAGAAGCAACCAAGAAACGAAAGAATTTTTCCTCTTCTGGAGTATCATTTCCTGGTTTTTTCTCAAGTTGATTGTGCCCGAGAATAAATAATAAAAAATATATAATCATGGTTGTTGCCTTCCAATTGTTACAGCCGGAGAGCCCTCGCTGTGGGAACAAAAAAGCCAAATACAGCAAGCTGGAGAATGAGAGTCCGGAAAAGGTGGTGGTCGTCTCGTCGCCAAACACCCTCTGCGTGGAATGTGATGAGAATGCTCTGTAAGTAACAAAAAACAAATATCAACATGAAATGCATACAAAAGAAAGAAATCGGACACTTTGCTAACGGAAGAAACAAAGATAACATATAATAGTAATAACGGAATGTGGTTCTTTCAAAGAGAGTTAAAGTCCTCCGGTCCTCCTGATATGATTACTGAAAAAGAAAGAAAATATATATCATTGTTAGTATTGCTGTGTGGAAACTAGCTTATGTCCCTGTGATAAGCGTGTATAGCAAGTAGTAAGTAGACAGATAAAAAGAGAGAAAGAGAGAGAGAATGAAAAAAGCAGGAAATCAGATAAGAGGATGATGATGGAGGATGTAGTTGCAAAAAAAAGATTACTCACTCCAATGTATTATCCTGACAGTAGACTATACAGCGGGATATCAGCACCATGACACGATGACGATGATATGTAATGCCCCAAGTGGGATCCAGGTAGAAAAAAAATCAGATAAAAAAGATAATATAGCAGATAACATTCCTATTTTGTCTTATGCTCCTCTTGGTATTCCCGTGAAACCTGATCTCATTTTCGGAGAAAGTAAGAGGGAAGAGGAAAGAGAAAGAAAGCTAGGAAAAAAGGATATCAAATAGTTCAGAGGGGGGAAAATATCCGATTTCTCCACTTTCTCACAGGGCACTGCTGTTGCCTCCAATATATAGAATCCTTGTAGTAAAGTTGATTATTGCCTCTTTGAAAGCAAACACTCGACTCTTGTTGTCATTTACTGGTTTGCTCAAGAAGAAGCACACAAAAACAACAACAACCACTATTACCATGAGCGTTGGTCTTTGATGAAACCGTTACGATCTAACTTTACACGGCCATATAATAGAGAGAAAGCGTAGGCATGGAAAAACAGGGTTTTCTTGTTCTTTACACCTTTCCCCGTGTTTTTGAATAAGCTACTGGTGTCGATGATGAGGATGACGACGGCATTTTCTCTCTTCTCTTCTACTCCCTTCCTGGTTCCGTGCGTGTCATTGAGTAGTGATTACGGTGGTGAGTCAAGAATAAGTGCAGTGAAGTGAAATGGCTTGTTGTTCAGCCAAAATGGAATCTTTGAGGGGGAAAGGACCAAAAAAGAAAGTAAAAATGAATGAATAAATAAGTAAATAGTTAGAAAGCATGTAGGTTTCCATTTTCCTCATTCTCCTTGTCTCTCTACGATGGTGGTACAAAAGTCCAAGGGGAAATCCCGCATACTTGTTTGTTGTCGTTCAAGGAGAGTGTGAAAATAATGGGATGGATGATGGTCGTACTTTCTCTGGTATCATCGCCAAAAGACCTTGACAAACTTTGACTAGTACTTCGCTTTAAAGCAGCCAAACAAAATAAAGTGGATATAGGCACGAACAGAGGCCGTAACAAAGTTAGTGGAATTCTGAGAACGACAACGATGACGACGATTATAGGGGATAAAAGCTTGTTGTTGTAGTAGATTTTTTTTCTCTCTGTCTCTTTCTTGGCGTCTCTACGACTTTCGTTTTCTCTTGCAATTATTTCAGAATGCTAGAAGACTTTGGCCAGGAGGTGGATCTGATAGGTGGTGAGGATGGCTCCTCACATTCCTTATTCTGGACCAGATTTAAATACGTCCCGATGGGTAAGTACTAGTTTTTATATTTTGTTGTCCCACTTACAACACTTTTCCCTCCCATTTCCTTTCTATCCATTCATGTGAAAGACATTAATGTCAGAGTGTACAGTGCCCTTGCCATTTAAAGATAAATGTTCATGAACATCTTTTTTTTTACAACTTTCTTCTTCTCTTGTTGCTTTACAGGGAAGAGAGTATGGATTCTGGTGATGGTTCTGGTAATCGCGTTCATCTGTTCTCTGACAAGCCTTGTTCTTGTGTTTGTCTATGGAAAATGATTGTATACAATTTAGGTTTAACAACAAATATATAAAAACTACATTTATTATTATTACTACCTATTAATTTTTTTCTAAAAATATATACAATCATTATCAACGCAACTCCATCATTATGATCTACATGAGATATTGTGTATCGATAACATTTTAATGAGATACACATTCGGAGAAACGCAACGAATAAAAACGATTTCACAACAAAATCTTTAACTAATTTGCTGTACGATACGATAATATCATCATCATCATAGTCCGATCCGGTCCTGAAATATAAAACAGTTTTTATGGAAATACTATGGAACGCCAGAGAAGATAAGACAAAAAAAGTATATGCAATTATTATATGCGATTCACATAGCCAATAACAATACTGAATTATCTGTTTCCTTTATACAGCTATTAAGGCTAGAGAGGTGTAAAGAAAATAGGAAGAAAAAAAACTGTAGCTTTAAACGAGTTTCCCTTCTGAACCTGAGCATCATCATTAAAAATAAAATAATTAGCACACACAGATATTTGTAAAGTTAATTATTTTAGATAACGAAATTATATTCTATAGGAAACATAGCTATAATACTGTATAATCATATAATGTTAACTGGTTTTAATTAAACAGTCGTTCTTAATATATTATGTATATAATTGAGTTAGAATCTAGTAATAAATTCCAAACAAGCAAGTCGCCAATTTAGTAGATGGAAAGGTAAAAATCGTTATAGATTATTTAAAATGAGAAGAAGAGACCACAAAAAATAGGCAAAAAATATGGTAACTTGATATAATAACAGCGATATTATATATATATTTAACTATTGTAACATGAGCAAACGAGGATGCCAAGCTTCCATTCTAAAAATTTTCAGCATTTTACTCAAGTCAGTAATAATCCAACAACAATAATCAAAAAAATTATTTGGACTACTAACCACGTAACCATATTTTAAAATAATTGTCAACATAACATACATTATTAACTACGGTAGCATTTTACAACAATAATTGATATTTTTGCTGTTACATACATAATTACATTAATACCGTATTTAATAATTATTTTGCAACAAAATATACTATTTTACTATTTCTAATACATAAAATAATAACTTAAATGATGGAAATACTATAAAATGAATGGTAACAAGCAACAGTGATAAAATACTGATTTTTTTAAAAAGGTAAATTACTTGATTGTCCAAATCCTGACACATCCAAAAAGAAAATTTAATAATGAGCGATGCCAAAGAAAAATGAAACAAAGAGGTGGTGTTTGTGTATGTTTATGTGTGCGCGTAAAGTTATCGTAGTTAACTTTACTAAAAAAATAAATTATCCTACTATAAAAAAAGAAATCAGCTCTGGTTGTTGAGATTTTACGAGTAAGAAAAGGAAATCAAAGATGAAGTTTTGGACTTTTTATTGTTCTTTTATGATTGTGAGGGAGGATGTATAAAAAAGATGATCTCATAGATAGATGCCTATTTAGCAGCAGTAACATGAGTAGTAAGTAATTTCTTTTGTTTGAATGCGTCATTTTCCAACAGCGTCTTTTGTTGGTGCCACGCTGCTGCTGCCGCTGGTCTAAAAACGCCGTAGGTTGGTTTTGGTGGCAATATAACAACAATAATACCTCTGTTAGCTAAAAAATATGGTTTAGAAGGTAGTAAAAACGCAGTTGGATAAAAAGATATTGTGGTATTTTGTTTGTCATTTTGTGCGTCTTTTTATAGAGCAGCATAGCGTCAATAATTTGTGTTGGCGAAATAGAGTTTTGTGGGGGTAAACATTTTAATGTTGTTTACAGAGATGAGCAAAAAATTGGCTATTAAGGGATGAATTAAGTAAATAATAACTGGGTTGATTGTTAATTTGTTTAGGGGAGAAAAGCGTAATATATACAAAATGAGGTATATAAAAAAGACATTTTGATGTTCCATCAACATAAATCATGCTTGTTTGAATTCATTTTCTGAGGATTTTTTGTTGGAGTTTTAATTGACTTCGAGTTTTTTTTAAAAAGATGAACATCCTTTTATTAATCCGTTTACGAATCAAGGTACAAAAAAATGATTTAATGTTAATTGTGTAAAAGCTTGATTCATTTATTTGGTTGATTTGTGTTGGCTTCAGGGAATGTATAGAATAGACTGAATATAAATTGTTACGCAACATTTTATGACGTTTGACGATGATTACCTCAGTTTAGGATTTGGATGATGAGTTTATACATTTAACTTTTTAGTTAATTTGGAAAGGCTTACGGGTGAAAGCGGCATTTGAGACGAAAAATAATCATTATTAAAATAAAACTGTTGATAGTAAACGGAAATGTACTCGCATTATCAATTACGATTAGTAATGTAGCAGTAAAATGTCTGAAAATTTTCGTGTGTTGTGACTCTAATAACTGAAAAGATTGAGGATATAGTATATAGTTGGCTGAAAAAACAGGATGAGGAGCACTGCATCAGATGAAGTCGGAAGGGGCAAAAGAAGATAATTTATATTCATCATCATCGGTCAAAATGCATAATTAATTTGCTTGATGAGCTGTTCCAAAAATCGACAACACGAGTCCTTGAACTGCTTTATCTGGAGCACGCCTCTAAAAATACTACTTGCAACAAAGCCTGTCTCTACGAAGTAGATTAGGATTAATCGTTAAACTGTTATATAGTCAAGGTTAAATGGTAAAATTTAGAGATAAATAAATATTATTTGTTTTTAGATAACATAAAAGTACTCTACTTTCTAAGCTAATAAGTTAGTTAGTTTTTAGTACTGATAACTCTGTGTGTATCCTTCCCTGTGGTAGATAATGGTATATAAAATAGATTATTTCTATTAGGATTAATGATAATTATTGATAGATAGCTACTTATTGACAGATATGTAGATAGAAACAAAAAATATGTACTTGAGTAAGGAAGAAGGAACCAGTCCATCGTCGCAACATAACAAATTTTTATATGAATGATAAATGATGGTACATAACCATGTAAATTGAAATTTCTAATTATATTTTAAAACTAAATATACAGAAAGAATGTACGTCAATCTTATTTCCTTGTCTTCAGCTCTGAATGATCATGTCACCATTAATATATTAGCCTATTTACCAAAATAATTTTTTTAATGCCAGAAAAACACACACACCTGCACTTATCATAATCTTAAAAAACGCTAAACTTTTTTCATACTCACGTTAAATTTGACACTGTCGAATTTGTTGTTTGTCCGTTGCCAATAAATGCAAATCATGAAAAGAAACCGAATTTCTTGCCCTCCTTCGTAACTTCCTGTTATAATTTTCATCTTTAAAAAACATAACGCTATTTGTAATTATCCTTATACTGCACTACCTTTATAATCAATCTAACAACCGTGTTTTCTAATACTATCCTCACTTTTTTAAGAAGAAAAAAAGAAGCATTTTTAAAATCATTCTCGTCGCGTTTTTTACTTTGATATATTAACTCGAATTTTATGAATAATTGATTACATTATAGCATGTATCGCAATACTCTAACATTTAATTAATCTTATAATTACCAAGCATCACTTATTATTAAATCACATCATTGCATATAATATTTTGTTGTTGAAATAAAAAATGTTTGGCATAAAGAAAACCAAAGCGTATATATAAATTAAAAAACATAATTATGATGAATGTGTGAGTGATTTATAAGGACGAAATGTAGACTACAATTTTCGAATTACTACGTTTAGAATGTGTTGTGTGAGAAAATATAAAAACCAACAAATATATATATAAAAACAATTATATATATACAAACTTGTGAAGTGACGTGATGGTGATAATAGAAAATAGTCGTAATAATAATAATAATCATAATCATAATAATAACATTGTTTAAATATTATAAAAGAAATAAAAAAACTTAGGCATAAAAACGAAATACTTATACTATCCAATGCGTCTACATTGTAAAACTGTTAAAACAAGGAAAAAAAACTAATGAATAAAAAGGATTGTCCATGACGGTTAAAAACTCAACAACAAAAATTCATTTGTATATTATGTTATCTCATGAAAATTTGTTAAAGATTGGTTTTAATTAAATCAATAAAAATATAATCTATTAGAGTGGATTTGACTCAAAAGAGAACAAAAAAAATTGTAACTTGTGAGGCCAAAAAACGATTTCCAAAGTAGCCGGTGCAACAAAAAAAACCGTTTGATACGGACGAAAGCCGTTGTCTTGTCAGCATGTTGATCGTCACCTCTCTCCGCTTATCTTTAATCTCTCTTTTTCCATTGTTGTCACCTATCAATGCCACGCCAGAGAGGCTTTCAATCACTGTGTGTATGCATTGTATACCCTCTGCTAGGTCAGCCCAGCCCCGTCTTTTCTTATTCAGTCGCTAATAATGATATTCTCTAATCTCCCCAGTGCGTGTCTCCAAACAACTGGTTTGTTTGCATTCATGTTCCTACTTCGTAGTTGGCATTTTCTCTGCAAAAGTTGCATCGGTTGCATTTAACCAACAAATGGCAACGCTCACGCTGATGATAATAATGATAAAAAAATGAGAGGATGATAAGATGCCATAGGTTACACGAGCGAGCGAGCAAGTTAGAACGCTTGGTCGTCTTATTCACCTCACCACCGCCACCACCACCACCACTTGCTGCCCCACAACAACAAACTATCCACTATCTCTTCTTCTCTCACAAGACAAGTTAAGATTTCCATATTTGGAAGCTCCAAAGTTGGATTGATGTTTTGTAGCTGTCATCTTAGAATATTACTCATTCTTGGTATTCATTTTCATTTTGCATGCCTAATATTCATGCACATATTACATGACGGTGTGACGACGGTAGTAGTAGTAGTCGAAGAAGAAGCTGTCTGTGTGTGAGTGTGCGCAACGTGAAAAGGCTCCTAACTTTCATGAATTTTCTTACCATATAAATATTATTATCCTTCCTCACAACAATATCATTTATACATTGTTCATTCTCTGGTTCATCATCATCATCATCATCAATGAGCATTGTACAATTTAATGAATTTACCAAATGAAATCCCAATGTTGCCCATGATGATGATATGGTCTATCTCTCTGAACTCTGAGAAGAGATACGCCACTTGGGTATCACAATACAAGAGGTAAATTATGATGCCGAAGACTATCAAGATGATCCCTCCACTCCACCTCCTCCTCGATTTCTTTTGCTTAGATAAATTGTAATTATGTACATGTGTATATATCCAAGTTGATGATCGTCATGTTGCAAATGCGGATACATGAACATAAAACAAAGTAAGAGCAGCAGCGCAGTTAGTTAGTACAAGGCTCGATGATCTTCATGGAATGTGGTTAGTTGTGAATGGGTCACCTTTCGACGATCATCATTATTGTTCTGTATCATCGTTTAGTAATATCCCGTCCACTTGTCGCGCTAGAGTGAATTATCTACCTAGATCATTTCAAGTGTCATCAGTAAGTACAAAGTTGAAAGTATAACATTTCAGTTTAGAAAATATTTGCAAACCAAAACAGACTAGTGCTTGTTTAATAGACGGTTATAGCCTTCCATTTGAGTGAGTTTATTGGTGTCGTGTAAGTTTTGGTGATTGGGTTTCCAAAATGTCGCGAAGACGAAGTGGTGATATCACCAAGTTAATGGAAAGCATTAACATCTCTTCCCCACCCCGTCGAGGGAGTGATGTGGGTTTAGTAGGATCCAAAGGGTTTTACATTGCACCCCACAGCAGCGACATAGCTCCTACAACAACGACCATTGTTACAGGAACCACCGTCCACTCCGCAAATTGTACAAGGGATGCAAATGGAAAGCGAAGCAGTTGTCAGCTACATGTGCCTCCAACCATTAACACGGAGAGGAGAGGTTCCACGGGAAACATTCTTTGGAGAAAAGGATCAGTTCCACATGCGCATCATCTTCATCCCCATAATCAGCTTCTTGTTAACGAGCAAGCTTATCAGAGACGAGGTTCTACTCCTGGAGATGTGCTCCTCTTTCCAAGACGGGATTCTAGAAAGTTTTCTACGGATTCTATCGACTTAAATGCGGATATTGCCATGCTGAATGGAAACAAGTCTTGGAGATCCAGCCAGCGAACAATTGTCGAAGAGGAGGTATGATTCTTAATTTTTTTTACCCTTTTTTACAACCTAAAATATTTTATATAGACAAGACCATCAGATTAAAAATTTGTCCATTAAACGGCAACATTTAATGGCAGTGGGGTGTGATTTTGTGTGACATGTGTACATTGGTAATAACCCTAATGACACACTCAATACGTTTGACTAATTTTTCAAAACATTTGCATCCCCGATGCGTTATCTGCAACTCTCATCTTTTCATCTTTGACCATCGTCGTCATCAAATAACCACTTAAAATATTTTCCATTACAACAGTCATTATCGTTTTTTTCTCTCCTCTCTGGAGATCAACCTTCGAGATAACACGGAAATTTTCATTTTTTTGGAGTGGGTGTGCACATTTCTAGAACAATCAAGTAAAACATCAAAATATTATGCGTAAATAGACGTCCTCACTCTTCCCAAACAGTGTCGTATTTTATGATTATTATTACTTTTCATCCATTCAATCGTCCAAACAGTAAATAAAAAGCATCACTATTTGTCTACACCTTGACAATAATATTATAAGTGACGATAATACGACAACTGCGTCATCATCATCATCAAAAACGAACGTGCAGCATCACACGAAAATATTTTTAAGCCATTTTATTTTACCTTATTTTGTGCTCATTGTCAATATCACGTGCAACCCACCCACGCAGAAGCATATCACCTAAATATACAATAAAGAATCAAGATTTTTAGGTAAAAGGTAGCCAGCAGGTATTTTTCCAACAAAGTTGACTGAGACATGACGACAAAAAATGTTACCCGAATGGTTACGGTATTTCTCTACAACATTCAATAAATAACATCCGTGATTGGATTCATCAACAGTTTGAGTGACTGGGTTCACGACGTCGTCGTCGATGCTGTTGTTGTTGTTCCGAGAAAAGGTGTAACAATGTATCACAATTCCCATTATTGGGTGATAATGAAAATAATAACAGAGTAGAACAGTGAGCAAAAGCATGTAAACAGGCATAAAGATTGCTTGTGCCCAATCTAATTTTTTTGGTACTTTGTTGTACTCCTTGTCCGCATCCTCATTCATTGTCATGCCTTAGATTCATTTCGTCCACAACAAGAATCTTCAAAGACCAATCCAAGCAATTTGCAGCAGTGAATAAGCCACAAATTCCCATTTTTGTCCGCAGTGGATCATCTTGGTTCATGCATGTTGACCAAATAAGGTAATCCTCGGATAAAACCTCCTATTACATCACGCAAGCTCATTTACTTGTATCATCATCTTGTTCACTGCCGCTGCTGCTGCCAAGATTCTTTCTGCTCCTTAATATTAATCATCTTGTTGTTGGTTGTCGCCGTTACAACCACGAGAAAATCTATCTGCATAATATACTCATAATTCGTTACCCTTCGCCTTCCTTCAGGCCTTATATTGGCACCACCGAGAGAGAACAAAGTGGCTAACAAGGGAATGTGCAACCCGCACAAGCTTTTCCTGGCGAAACTTTTGTTCGCTTTGAATTTGAACATTACTTTAAAAAATTGGAATTTTAATGTAATCAAATTCTGTCTATATTTGCATCATACACTCAACTCCCCCACTATATTTTTAATGATGACTGTTAGGTGACTAACAAAATGGTTATTAAAATATTCTAGAATCTTCTTGGTAATAGGTGCGCAAAAGTGGCCATATCCGTATTGTCCTTTTTATGGCTTTGAAATGGCTTCACTGATTTTTTCCAAGTTTTCAAGAAGTACACCTTGATTGGTCAAACTTTTAACTAAACTGACCCTTAACCAAGGAGATAACAAACTCCCATCCTATTTACATCATATACATACACAGAGCTTTTGTTTTAAAATCTCTATCATTTTATATATTTGCGTGGATATATTTATGTATGAAAAATCCCTTCCCTGTTCCCCATTAATTCAATTATTTACAAGCCACATTGCCACAATAACATACCATTATTGATTGCCGTCACTCCAAATCTGTCGACGATTTGTGAGTGACTTATATCTTGCACTATACTCTCCAACAAAGTTTCTCAAGTGGGACGTTTTAATACCGACTTCATAAAAAATGTGATGGGTTCCAGAAGAACAGTTTATCATTATTGGCTTCACGTCCCATATACTTAACTTTAAAGTACAACAAACAACAGCGCGAAAATAAGCAGGCCGAACTTTCTTCCTTTTATGTTCACTATAGCTCATGGATATGTATTGTGTCTTCTTTATTCTAAACGCCAAAAACCGGCCATCGCCTATAGGAGTCGTCCGTTTATGTGTGCAGAATTTTGAGTATCTGGTTTTACTCACGTTTTTTTAACTGTTGCAAAAAATGTTTTACTAGCTATAATTTTTCAAGTACGTATGTACAGAATTGTAAAATATACCATGTAAAACATGCATATTTCCAGTACATAAATGTTTGATCGCATGTTTTAGTACTGCCGTTTTTTTATTCATTTCTATTATTACCATTTTGTTATGTCAGAGAACAAAGTCATCATTTTGACAAGAAACATGATCATTTCTCACGAACCTTCTTTTTC